>SNQJ01S0075627.1:59515-71390 GCA_010110895.2 Picea sitchensis
TTTTTCCTCCATTCGATCACCCATATACAAACAACCATGACATAAAACTGATGGGCATCGGGCTCTTCTCCTGATAGCAATCCAGGAGTGACTTATGTCGCCAACAGGTAGTACGAATGTAAGTGTATCATGTTTTACTATATCAAGTGTCTCATCATATACAACTCCCTATGTTTGTGAGAAACCATTGGCTATAGATCTTGTTTTTTATTTCTCGACACTTCCATCAACTGCATGCTTGATCTTATAGATCCTCTTTGAAGTTACCACATACTTCCCTTCTGGTCCCTAAATAATATCTTATGCATCATTTTTTTTCTTTTAAGATATACTAGTATTCTTTTGTTATGGCATCTTTCCATATCTGTTCTCCTATTGCTTCTCTAGGGCAAGGAGGCTCAACATCAATGAAGCGGCTCATGACTGAAGGATAGCTCAAAAATATCTTTTTCTTTCTCGGGATGTGACTTAATGGGATTGTATGTTTCTCTGCCTCTTGTAGAGTGAGTCTAGGTAGGTATTTTATGCCCTACTACAATATCTATGAACATATCAACTGGAGCGATTGGATCAACTGGAATAATGTCTGTCTCCCACTAAATTGCTGAAGGGGGAGAAGGTATTGTCTTACTGTCAATCTCCATCTGATATTCTTTGGATCTTTGAAAGACTATCTCTTCTTTAAGGATAATGTCTTTGCTTGTCTTAATCTATCTCTGACCAGGGATGTCGATCTAGAATGTCTTTGAAGATTCACTATATCCTTTCTTTCTAAAGGATCTACCTTGTTCTTTTTCTCTTTGGGTACATGAAAATACATTGGGCACCCAAATAACCTGAAGTGTTCAATCTCAGGCTTCATTCTAGTGAATAATTCTTCCGGAGTTATGTTTTTCAAAGTCTGGTGAAGACTTGTATATACCGTGTCATGCATTCTTCTACCCATGGAATCCTAGAAGGATATTTATCATGCATTATTGCATTGGTTGTCTCAATGATTGTTCTATTCTTCATCTTTATCAAATAGTTTTAAATCCCTATGAGTCAAGTGAATCCCTTTGAAGCATAAGCATATTCCTCTGTTCTTAACATGTCTAAAACAAGAAAACAAGAGGAACCAAAACAAGAATATCTCCTAAAGGAGAATAATAAGTACATCTCTAGAATCAAAACAATTTAAGGATTGTTGTCCCATCTACAACACCTACTTGTAATGTAGCAAACTTTAGAGATATAGGTTAGACGAATGAAAATTACAACGATCAAACCTGGAGTGTTAACTTCTAGTGTGTCGTTCCTGTGAATGCATTTAGATCCCTGTGGATCCATGACTTCAACAAAAGGTTCCTTCATCCTACAATTTCCTTCATGAAAATGATAGAAATAATATATATACAAGTGCATACCTGAGGGTTCTGATATGTTGATGTCTTCATTTCTTTGAGGTCATGCTTTCCTAGAAATGATTTTTCTTGAATCAGCAATCTTTCCTCCCATTATGATTTTTCTCATTTTTGGATTCTTCACAAACCCTTGTCAACTTGGCTAGTAAACCTAATGTCTAAGATAGGCTATCGATTTTAGGTTTAGTTGGACTTATGACTTCCAACAATAAGCATTTAAAACAGAGGAGAACACCGGTGAGCTGAAGAGCTCCTTCAAAGAATTACAGAAACCCTAATTCTGAAATTTATGCAAAAATTAGTGAAAACCTAGAAACACTAGGGCCAAAATGTCAAAATTATCGGAAACACAATCTCAATCTTGTTGGAGGTGTGCTGAAGGATTCCGTACACTCCTATGGTAATTTGATCCCCAAATTCCAAGTTCCAAGTTCTGAAACACTCAAAAGAAGAGGACCATATGGATTTTTTGGAAATCCTAGGAGGGACATTTGGTTCTGCAAAAGAGGAGGGATGGCTGGTAAAAGCTTATAGCTTGTGTAATGGCTTCTTCAATACCTATTCTATTATAGAATGTTTATTTTTTAATATTCTAGGTTAATCATATATTTCATTTCAATTTTTCATTTTTCTTAACCATGAACAAGAATGTTGCAGCAACCAAGATCACAAGAAGAAACACCATGCACAAGAACACAAGAAGTATCCTGGGAAGCCCTTCCCAAAAAGGGAAAAAAACACAGCCAAATCCTTTGCTATATACTTCAAGAGAAACTCCTTCACCACCACAAGACTTATCACACAAGAGGCTGCTCAAACCATAGAAGACTAGCACCCAAGAGAGGTGCGCACTTTTCCCAAGAGGATGTACTTGCTGAAATTTCCAAACTTGTATGGAGGATATGATTCCACAATGGGGAATCTTCCTTTACTTATATTAGACTTGTCCTATCAACATAAGTGTCTATTGGAAAAATAGGGCCGACCTATCTAAGTAATATTATAATTAATATTAACCAGATTAATTATATTTTACATTTATTGCTAATCATATTAAGGTGGGACCAACTTGTACCCTTTACATTACAATTAGGGTTACAGGAAGGTCCGACTCTTGAAAAATATAGTAAGGGATATGATAGACCCACTAGTGCTCATCCACTAGGAGCACATCCATAGGTATGTCCATATCTCTGGCTCACTTCATTAAACAAAAGAACCAGATCTTCACATGTTCACTTGTGCTCGTCCACAGACATCTCCACTCTACAAATATTCTTTACCACTACCTCACATAAGAGAATGATCTAGATTTTCTCGTCAACTCTGCTACTCAGAGGAGGCCAATACATCATCTTCATTTTTGTTCACATGATTATGAACCTAGCACTTTGGGATTTCACACGTTCGCCTTGTACTCAATAGATCACCTTTCCCACTGGATAATCATCTGGATTTCTTCTCAACTCTCTGAATGGAATAGTTCATCTCTACATTCCATCTCTATCTGAGGTAGGAACCACACATCCTTCTTAGGGGATTTCTCTCAGGTTTGTAAGCTAGAGAAAGACTCACATAGCTGCAATGATCCACATCTCATAGGTTTGTAAGTTGGAGAATGTCTCACATAGCTGCAATTATCAATACTCCCTCTCAGTTAGGGAGGCATTCTTTATCATGCCAAATCTCACACATATATATTTTGAATTTTGTCTTGGCTGGACTCATAAATCCTCCCTCTCAACTAGGGAGACATTCTTTACCAAGTTAGTTTGGTGATTATGTCTGCAATCTTCTCATGTGTACGATTTTTCCTCTGCATTGTATCTTTGATATAAGGATATTTCATTTTGTCATGTTTCGATAATTCAGAAAACACTGGGTTCTCAGGGAGCTTTATACACGGCTCTTGGTTATCATCATACGATCCATATCATGTTCAAGGAAACTTATCAGAAGATTCTGAAGCCACATTGATTCTCACACTCACTGCTATATAATATGTCTCTGGTGCACTCAAGGCCACCAAGTTTTGTTTCCTGTTGCATCAGGAAACCATGGAAAATTTCATGGTAGATCATCAACCAGATGTGCTCTTCTAGTTTACTGTACTTTCTGCCTAATCTGAATAGTCATATCCTGCAAACTCAAGTTCACACTGAAGGCATGTCTCAGGCCATATCCAACTGTGCCTCAGATATATCTTAATACATGTTTTGTTGTTGTCTAGTGAGCTTGTCTCGATTGACTCATGAAATGACTAAGCACATTCATTTCATGGCATGAAGTAGGTTTGGTGTTAACCAGATACATCAGTGATCTAATCATTTGTGGATCAGTCTCATCTGAATCATCATCAATCCATTATGGTGGATTTTGTATTATGTCGTACTTGAACTTGTTTAATATTTTCACTGTATATTTTCCTTAACTCAGGAAATTATTATTGGTCCTCTGTCATACTTCTTGTGTCAAGAAGTAGTACATCATACTCAGATTATTCATCTCTAATTCAGAAGTCAAGGATTACTTGTATCCAACAACAAGGCTTTCTGAATAAGTCATCAAAATCAAGCTCTCGTCATTAACATTGTAATGATATAGGTTTGGATCAACAACACTCTTGCTGAAATCCAAACTCATCAAGAATTTATCTATCTGATATAGTTTCCAACTCATGGATGGTAGTACGAATGGAAGTGTATCATGCTTTACTATATCAAGTGTATCATCATAGACAACTCCCTATGTTTGTGAGAAACCACTGACTATAGATCTCGTTTTGTATTTCTCGACACTTCCATCAGCTGCATGCTTGATCTTATAGATCCTCCTGAAAGTTACCACATGCTTCCCTTTTGGCCCCTGAATAATATCTTATGCATCATTTTTTTTCTTTTAAGATATACTAGTATTGTTTTGTTATGGAATCTTGCCATACCTGTTCTCCCGTTTCTTCTCTAGGACAAGGAGGCTCAACATCAATGAAGTGGCTCATGACGAAAAGATAGCTCGAAAATATATTTTTATTTCTCGGGATGTGCCTTGATGGGATTGTATGTTTCTATGCCTCTTGCAGAGTGAGTCTATGTAGGTATTTTATGCCCTACTTTAATATCTATGAACATATCAACTAGAATAATGTATGTCTCCCTCTGAACTGCTAAAGGGGTAGAAGGTATTATCTTACTATCAATCTCCATCTGATATTCTTTGGATCTTTGAAAGACTATCTCTTCTTTAAGGACAATGTCTCTGCTTTTCTTAATCTATCTCTAACCAGGGACGTCGATCTGGAATGTCTTTGAAGATTCACTATATCCTTTCTTTCTAAAGGATCTAGCTTGGACTTCTTCTCTTTGGGTACATGAAAATACATTGGACACCCAAATAACCCGAAGTGTTCAATCTCAGGCTTCATTCTAGTGAACAATTCTTCGGGAGTTATGTTTTTCAAAGTCTGGTGAAGACTTGTATATACTGTGTCATGCGTGCTTCTACCCATGGAATCCTAGAAGGATATTTATCATGCATTATTTCACTGGTTGTCTAAATGATTGTTCTATTCTTCATCTTTATCAAATAGTTTTAAATCCCTATCAGTCAAGTGAATCCCTTTTAAGGATAAGCATATTCCTTTGTTCTTAACCTATTTGAAACAAGAAAACAAGAGGAAACAAAACAATAATATCTCCTAAAGGAGAATAATGAGTACATATCTAGAATCAAAACAATTTAAGTATTGTTGTCTCGTCTACAACACCTACCTGTAATGTAGAAAACTTTAGAGATATAGGTTAGAGGAATGATAATTACAATGATCAAACCTAGAGTCTTCACTTCTAGTGTGTCGTTCCTATGAATGCATTAAGATCCTTGTGGATCCATGACTTCAACAAAAGGTTACTTCATCCTATAATTTCCTTCATGACAATGATAGAAATAATATATATACAAGTGCATACTTGAGGGTTCTGATATGTTGATGTATTCATTTCTTTGAGGTCATGTTTTCCTAGAACTGAGTTTTCTTGAATCATCAAGCTTTCCTCCCATTGTGATTTTGCTCATTTTTGGATTATTCACAAACCCTTGTCAACTTGGCTAGTAAAACTAATGGTTACGCTAGGCTATCAATTTTAGGTTTAGTTGGACTTATGACTACCAACAATAAGGCTTTGAAAGATACAAGGACACTGGTGAGCTGAAGAGCTCCTTCAAGGAATTGCAGAAACCCTAATTCTGAAATATCTGCAGAATTTAGTGAAAACCTAGAAACCCTAGGGACAAAATGTCAAAACAATCAAAAATGCAATCTCAATCTTGTTGGAGGTGCACTGAAGAATTCCGTACACTCCTATGGTAATTTTATCCCCAACTTCCAAGTTCCAAGTTCTGAAACACTCAAAAGAAGAGGACCATATGGATTTTTTGGAAACCCTAGGAGGGACATATGGTTCTGCAGAAGAGGAGGGATGGATGGTAAAATATTTTAGCTTATGAAATGGGTTCTTCAAGACCTATGCTCTTATACCATGTTTATTTTTTTAATATGCTAGGTTAAGCATATAGTTCATTTAAATTTTTCATTTTTCGTAACCATGAACAAGAATGTTGTAGCAACCGAGATGATAAGAAGAAACACCATGCATAAGAACACAAGAAGTATCCTGGGAAACCCTTCTCAAAAAGGGAAAAAAACACAGTCAAATCCTTTGCTATATTCTACAAGAGAAAAAACTTCACCACCACAAGAGGCTGCTCAAATCATAGAAGACTAGCACCCAAGAGAGGTGCGCACTTTTCCCAAGAGGATGTACTTGCAGAAATTTCCAAACTTGTATGGAGGATATGATTCCACAATGGGGAATCTTCCTTTACTTATATTAGACTTTTCCTATCAACATAAGTGTCTATTGGCACAACAGGCCTCACCTCTCTAAGTAATATTATATTTAATATTAAATAGATTAATTATATTTTACATTTATTACTAATCGTATTAAGGTGGGACCGACTTGTACCCTTTACATTACAATTAGGTTTACAGGAAGGTCCGTCTCTTGAAAAATATAGTAAGGGATATGATACACCCACTAGTGCTCATCCACTAGGGGCACATCCATAGGTATGTCCATATCTCTGGCTCACTTCATTAGAAATGCTTCATTCATGAAGGAACCGGATCTTCACACATTCACTTGTGCTAGTCCACAGACACGTCCACTCCCCTAGGATATTCTTTCCCCTTGCCTCACGGAGGAATGATCTATATTTTTTCTTGTCAACTCTGCTACTTTCGAGGAGGGAGGCTAATACATCATCTTCATTTTTCACATGATGATGCACCCTAGCACTTTGGGATTTCACACGTTCTGTGCTCCAACCACGTATGCATGTCTAACTCAATAGATCACTTTTCCCACAGGATCGTCGGGAAATTCTTCTCAACTCTGAGATGAAGTTTCCTTCTCTACATTCCATATCCATCACGAGGTAGGAACCACACACCTTCTTAGGGGATTTCTCTTAGGTTTGTGACAGAAGAACCAGATCTTCACACATTCACCTGTGCTCGTCCACAGACATCTCCACTCTACAGATATTCTTTCCCACTGCCTCACACAGGAGAATGATCTATATTTTCTTGTCAACTCTGCTACTCAGAGGAGGCTAATACATCATCTTCATTTTTTTTCACATGATGATGCACCTAGCACTTTGGGATTTCACACGTTCACCTTGTGCTCAACCACATGCATGTCTAACTCAATAGATCACTTTTCCCACTGGATACTGATCTGAAATTCTTCTCAACTCTCTGAATGGAGGATTTCATCTCTACATTCCATATCTATCTGAGGTAGGAACCACACACCCTTCTTAGGGGATTTCTCTTAGGTTTGTGATATGGAGAAAGACTCACATAGCTACAATAATCCACATCTCAGAGGTTTGTAAGTTGGAGAATGTCTCACATAGCTGCAATCATCAATACTCCCTCTCAGTTAGAGAGGCATTCTTTATCATGCTAAGTCTCACACATATATATTTTGATTTTTTCTTGGCTGGACTCATAAATTATCCCTCTCAACTAGGGAGACATTCTTCACCAAGTTATTTTGGTTATTATGTCTGCAATATTCTCATGTGTAGGAAGGTACTACATGTGTACGATTTTTCCTCTACATTGTATCTCTGATATAAGGATATTTCATCTTGTCATGTTTCGATAAATCAGAAAACATTGGGTTCTCAAGGAGATTTATACAAGGATCTTGGTTATCATCATACGATCCATCTCATGGTCAAGGAAACCTATCAGAAGCTTGTGAAGCCACATTGCTTTGCACATTCACTACTATATAATACATCTCTAGTGCACTCAAGGCCACCGAGTTTTGTTTCCTACTGCATCAGGAAACCATGGAAAATTTCATTGTAGAACATCAAATGGATATGATCTTCTGGTTTACTATACTTTCTGCCTAATCTGAATCGTCATATCCTACAAACTCAAGTACACACTGAAGGAACGTCTTGGGCCATATCCAACTTTGCCTCAGATATATCTTAATACATGTTTTGTTGTTGTCTAGTGAGTCTGTCTCGGTTGACTCATGAAATGACTAAGCACATTCATTTCATGGCATGAATCAAGTTTGGTGTTAACCAGATACATCAGTGATCTAATCATTTGTGGATCAGTCTCATCTGAATCATCATCAATCCATCATGGTGGATTTTTTGTTCTGTCGTACTTGAACTTATTTAATATTTTCACTATATATTTTCCTTAACTCAGGAAAATATTTTTGGTCCTCTCTCATACTTCTTGTCTCAAGAAGTAGTGCATCATACTCAGATTATTCATCTCTAATTTAGAAGTCAAGGATTACTTGTATCCAACAACAAGGCTTTCTGAATAAGTCATCAAAATCAGGCTCTCGTCATTAACATTGTAATGATATAGGTTTGGATCAGCAACACTCTTGCTGAAATCCAAACTCATCAAGAATTTATCTATTTGATATAGTTTCCAACTCATGGATGGTATTATGAATGGAAGTGGATCGTGTTTTACTAGATCAAGTGTCTCATCATAGAAAAATCCCTATGTTTGTGAGAAACCACTGACTATAGATCTCGTTTTGTATTTCTCAACACTTCCATCAGCTGTATGCTTGATCTTATAGATCCTCTTGGAAGTTACCACATACTTCCCTTCTAGTCCCTCAATAATATCTTATGCATCATTTTTTTTATTTTAAGATATACTGGTATTTTTTTGTTATGGCATCTTGCCATACCTGTTCTCCTGTTTCTTCTTTAGGACAAGGAGGCTCAACATCAATGAAGTGGCTCATGACTGAAGGATAGATTCAAAATATCTTTTTATTTCTCGGGATGTGCCTCGATGGGATTGTATGTTTCTATGCCTCTTGCAGAGTGATTCTAGGTAGGTATTTTATGCCCTAATGTAATATCTAGGAACATATCAACTAGAGCAACTAGATCAACTGGAATAATCTATGTCTCTCTCTGAACTTCTTAAGGGGGAGAAGGTATTGTCTTACTGACAATCTCCATCTGTTGTTCTTTGGATCTTTGAAAGACTATATCTTCTTTAAGGACAATGTCTCTGGTTGTCTTAATCTCTCTCTGACCAGGGATGTCGATCTGGAATGTCTTTGAAGATTCACTATATCCTTTCTTTCTAAAGGATCTAGCTTGGGCTTCTTCTCTTCGGGTACATGAAAATACATTGGGCACCCAAATAACCCGAAGTGTTTAATCTAAAGCTTCATTCTAGTGAAGAATTCTTCGAGAGTTATGTTTTTCAAAGTCTGTTGAAGACTTGTATATATCGTGTCATGAGTGCTTCTACCCATGGAATTCTAGAAGATTCTTTATCATGCATTATTGCATTGGTTGTCTCAATGATTGTTCTATTCTTCATCTTTATCAAATAGTTTTAAATCCCTATGAGTCAAGTGAATCCCTCTAAAGGATAAGCATATTCCTTTGTTCTTAACCTATCTAAAACAAGAAAACAAGAGGAACCAAAACAAGAATATCTCCTAAAGGAGAATAATGAGTACATCTCTAGAATCAAAACAATTTAAGGATTGTTGTTCCATATACAACACCTACTTGTAATGTAGAAAACTTTAGAGATATAGGTTAGAGGAATGACAATTACAATGATCAAACCTGGAGTCTTCACTTCTAGTGTGTCGTTCCTATGAATGCATTAAGATCCCTGTGGATCCATGACATCAAAAAAGGGTTCCTTCATCCTGCAATTTCCTTCATGACAATGATAGAAATATTATATATACAAGTGCATACCTGAGGGTTATGATATGTTTGTGTCTTCATTTCTTTGAGGTCATGTTTTCCTAGAACTGAGTTTTCTTGAATCATCAATATTTCCTCCCATTATGATTTTTCTCATTTTTGGATTCTTCAGAAACCCTTGTCAACTTGGCTAGTAAACCTAACGTCTAGTTTAGGATATCAATTTTAGGTTTAGTTGGAATTATGACTACTAACAATAATCCTTTGAAAGATAGGATAACACTGGTTAGCTGAAGATCTCCTTCAAGGAATTGCAGGAACCCTAATTCTAAAATTTCTGTAGAAATCAGTGAAACCCTAGAAACCCTAGGGCCAAAATGTCAAAATAATTGGAAATGCAATCTGAATCTTGTTGGAGACATGTTGAAGGATTCTGTACACTTCTATTGTAATTTGAGCCCCAAATTCCAAGTTCCAAGTTCTGAAACACTCAAAAGAAGAGGACCATATAGATTTCTTAGAAACCCTTGGAGGGACATATGGTTTTGCAGAAGAGGAGGGATGGCTGGTAAAAGCTTGTAGCTTGTGCAATGGGTTCTTCAAGACCTATGTTCTTATACCATGCTTATTTTTTTAATATTCTAGCTTAAGCATATAGTTCATTTCAATTTTCCGTTTTTCTTAACCATGAACAAGAATGTTGCAGCAATCGAGATCACAAGAAGAAACACCATTCACAAGAACACAAGAAGTATCCTAGGAAACCCTTCTAAAAAAGGAAAAAAAACACAGCCAAATCCTTTTCTATATTCTTTAAGAGAAACACCTTCACCACCAAGGCATGTTTCGGGCCATATCCAACTGCGCCTTGAATATATCTTAATACATGTTTTGTTGTTGTCTAGTGAGTTTGTCTCGATTGACTCATGAAATGACTAAGCACATTCATTTCATGGCATGAATCAAGTTTGGTGTTTGTTGGACACACCTACCACACTTAGAGGGGGGGTGAATGAGTGTGGGGCTCTTTTTCCCAAAACTTCCCTCTTGCACAAAACTCATCAATTAGCATTCAACATTTATTCATTAATCATTGTTGTCATTTATAACCAGTTAGATGTAGGCACATAGCAGAAACATATATCAACAATATATCATCAACAAGTCATCATCATAATGGACAGAAATAACACAAGATGTATGTACAATTTTCCTTTTATTACGGACTTCAATCCTTGGGGTTTATTAGCAAAAACTGAATAGAGTACAACTCTACAAGATCACCATCTCTATATGCAAGACTCATCTTACACCCTCAGCATCAACTAAGATGAGGAAACAATCCTCAATAGATATCAATCTATCAATAGGTACGCAACCTGTCAGTAGTGCAGCCCGCGTGTCAACGCGCTCTAGCTCACTACAACCCATGTGTGAACGCGACCAGTGTATAATGCAACAAGCGTCTGCTTCTAAGAAACTAGGGTTTTTCTTTTCTTCATATGCTTAGACACCTTCTGTCTTCCACTGTCCAAACTGACCCACAACCAATCACAACACATCCAAGCTTTCCAATAGCTTTCTCATGCTCCACATCAAATCAATATGAATGTTATCTCAATCATGTATAAATAGCTAGTATACCATAGAAATCATGTCACTACTGAATCACAAGAGTGTTTCTCACTCCATCAAACAAATCAACCAAACTGAGCCATATCATAGGATCCATACTAATAATTCCCTAAGCATACACAACATATCAAACAATAGCATCTATCAAGACAATAATGTAACCATACCAGTGTCTTAGTGATAGATTTGAGGTGATAGAATGTAGATTTGGAACCTGCCTCATCATCCAAGAGCTTGCACCAACTCAAACACAAATCTCCATGAGGTTATTCAGTCCACGCTCCCTGTGCACAGTCAGCCCACGTGTACACTCACCCTATACACAGCCAGCCTGCGTGTACACGCACCCTATACACAGACAGCTTGCGTGGGCATCAGAAAATAGGGTTTTATGTGACTCCGAGACTTTTTCTATCAAGATCTCTGACATTGTCGAAACTTTGATGCGTCCATGAGATCCTCGTCTTGCTCTCTTCCTTAGAATAGATCTTCAATCATGCTCAAGAGATCCACACCAATAAGATTCTCTCACAAGA
>SNQJ01S0075627.1:80271-92608 GCA_010110895.2 Picea sitchensis
GCGCATACCTTTAAAAAGGTCGGCCCTACGTATATGTGGGATGTCCTATGACATCCAGCGTATGCCTGCGAGAAGAGAAAATACTGCTTGTGGGCATACGTGACTTTGTATATTACAACCTGCATATACCCTCCAACATGTTGAAAAAATTAAAAGATGCAAGAGTTAATCCCTCCTGAACTTGTGAATTGCAGGATGTATGTTCACTGGAGAGAGAGGGAGCATGAGGACATTGATATTTTGGTTGGAGAGGACTTGATGCTACCGCCACATTGTCTCAATGTGGTTTGTTGAAATTCTTCCAATGTCCATTCATGCGAGCACAACCCAGGCTGTTGAATGCCTTGGTAGACTACTGGCATCCTAACGCAGAGGCATTCATGCTTGAGGCACAGTCATTGACTCCAATGACTAAATATATCTATTTTATGACTGGCCTCTCAAGGAGAGAGTAACCAGTCAACTTTCTCAGTTTTCCCTCTATGCCTCACAACATATAGGAGTTGATTGGACTCCATTGAAAAGTCAACACTGACAAAGTCGTCACTCAGGTGCTGATAAACAATATTTCAAACCTATCACTGAAAGTGATAGTTTTTCTCAGTGGGCGGATTACTGGATCATCTTCTTTAAATCAGGCTTCCCGAGTGCACATGAGTTGTGCGGTTTAGTGCTTAAATGCACACATTTTCGACTGGAGCACCACCTTACTAGACTGCATGAAGAGGCAGTTGACAGAGTGTCCTATGTGGAGACGTAGAAACTTTGGATTCAAGACTATTCTTTTCTCTTTATTCTTTGAGAGGGTTCCTAGTCTCAATCCTAGAGAGACTATATGAGGGCACAAGGCCCCTCTCCCAGCACTATGTAGGTGGGCGATGGTGTTGCCATGACAGGGGGGAGGGAGGACCATCAAGTCTTTTGACGATTTTTTTTTTTCCTGGTGGGCACAACAGATTCTGGCCATAGAGAACTACCTCTATGTCGGGATCAACTTTTCTAGAGATTCTGACATGCCTGTACACCCCGGAGAGGAGCAAGGAGAGATGGGTAAGTTTTATTTTTTGTTTTAAAAGTTATTTAATTTTTATGTTTTTTCATATATATCATGTATACCAGAGTATCTGACATGTATGTATCTGTTATGTGCATATGTGGGTCCGGTGCGTCCAGCAGACCTCATGAGGACCATGTGGTGTCCTCGACCATAGGCGAGACCATCTGCAGTTGGTTGACTAGCAGCAGCAGGGGGACCTCCAGCCGGAGAGGCTGAGATATTTTTGAGGCGGGTATCGAGGATCTCCCACTGTCTATGCATACTCACGTTGTTGGGGTACCACAAACCTGGGTCTATCTCTTTCAGCATTTATCCAACGTTGTTTTTCACTATGGCAGGGCCAACAGGGCCCTCCCTTAGTTAGGCTAGACTTGTTACGTGCCAAGGGAACCTTTTGTATATTTTTTAGGGCATAAGCCCCGTGACTCTTACTGGACCTATTTTTGAGGTGCTTGTGCCCACCCATGTACTCTGATATTTTTGAGATATATATATGAATATTTACATATTTTTGTTTTTTATGGATTACATTTATTTACAAATGTATTTACATGTGCGTGTGTGTGCTTTTTCTTATATGTGTGCAATATGCCAATCTAATATATGATTAGCGAGAGTATTTGTAACTTGATTCAATCTCCTAGGAACATGTATATACGTAATGTAATTAAAGCTCTGTTCTAAGACACATACCCTAAGGAATCGTTAGTGTAGAGTAGGATCATAAATGTGGTAAACTCCATTTAATTGAGACAACCTACTGAGCATCTAAGTAGACTCGGAAGTGAGAGATACCATGTGACAAAGAATCACAAAGAAACTCTAAGACTGCACTATATTTGACAACATTGTTTGTGGTGCTAGTTAAACATATACCTCATGAAGATAGAAACTGGCCCTGTGGTGTGAAAATCACCCAAGCTATGGAAGCAAGCCTCTGAGTGTGTCGGATAGCGCCATCCCCAAACCTAATGAACACCTTTGATTCACTTGATATCTACCACAGTGAAAAAGATGACATAAAAAATGACACGTCCATAAAAATATAAAGTCAAAAACTAAAAATGAAAATGTACAAGGACTATACATATGTACAAGAAGTCACCTGAGGCGACCTACCTATGAGCAATACGTCTTGAGGTAGAGCCCATTTCGAGGCTCCACCAAAGAATTTCCCTCAAAGTCCACCAAACGATAAGCACCCTTCTTTAGAACCTCTGTCATGATAAAGGGTCCGAACCACATGGGTTTGAACTTGCCTACCCCCAGGGGGTCCTTATCTTGGTCATAGACCAAGACAAGGTCTCCTTCAGAGAAAATCCAAGGACGAATGGACCGATCATACTGACACTTGATTTTTACTTGTGAGCCTCATTAGCCAAGGCTGCATCATGACATTTCTCATTGAGTTGCTCGAGGTATAATAAACGCTTTGCAAGTGGTGAAGTGTCTGGAAATAACTGTACTGCCAACTTTAGAGATGGGATTTATCATTCTATGGGAAAGACTACTTATATCCCATAAATGAGTTGAAAAGGTGAGAAATTGGTTGTAATCTTAACAGACATTCGGTAGGCCCATAATGTCGAGTATAACATCAAATTCCAATTCGACTTGGCCAAATTGATCGTTCACTGTAGAATGGTATTAAGAGATTTATTTACAGATTCCACCTGACCATTCTCTTATGGGTAGTAGGGTGATGAATGTTCTTGCCTAAACCCAATATTTGACATTAATTCTATCATTATTTTGTTCTGAAAGTGACTGCCATGGTCAATGACAATCTCTCTCGGGACGTCGAACCTTGCTATTATCTGGTTGAACAAAAAGAGAGTTGTAGTCTCGCAATCATCTTTGAACGTTGGCACAGCTTCGACCCACTTCATGAAGTAGTCTACTGATACGATGATATAACAATGCCCCCTTCCTGAAGGGGGGTTGCATGTAGTGTAATAAATCCCCCACTTGGTGAAGGGACCAACGGTAATAATGGGAAACATGGGAGTGGGGTGTGCCCTCATCTTCCGAGAGAAGATCTGACACTAGTGGCACTTCTTGACCAATTCAACACAATCTTTGATTAATTTCGGCCAAAAGTAACCGGCTCGTAGAATATTTTGGGTTGTTTCCAACCCAGACAAATGAAAACCACATTCTCTGGTGCGGCAATCTTTAAGCACGATTTCTTCTTCTTCAAGAGTGAGACATCAATGAAGGATACAATTTACACCTCGATGATACAAAGTGTCCTCGAGTATGAGATAGTTATTGGCCTGATGGCATATATGGCGATGCTCATCACAAGAAGCAGAGGACGGGCACTTGAAAGTCTGGAGCTAGACAAGTACATCTCCATACCAAGGGTCTAAAGACGTGATCAAAAACATGTCTCCTTTAATAAGTGATTCTTCGGGCATAACATCACCTGACTCAACTGGAAGTTCCGAGATGAGTTTCGCAAAGACCATGGACTTTTTGGATTTCACCAAAACAAAATCTAAGTCAAATTCCTGCAGGAAAACTATCCATCTACTGATCTTTCTTCCAATTACTCATCGTGTCAACACGTACTGAAATGGATTCACAACGACAATGATGGTGGTCTTGCGAAACATGATACAATGATGGAACTGTTGGACAACATGAACTTCTGCCAACGTAAGTTTTTCAACATGGGAATAATTGAGTTCCAGTCCAACCAGACCTCGACTTAGGTAATAAATCACATATTCTGAGAGTAAATGATCCTCCTAAACCAAGACCATACCGATGGTCAACTTTTCCATAGCCAAGTACAATAATAAATCCTTATTATAATTGGCTGGTTGAAGCATAGGGAAGTCGTGAGGGTGTGTTTCAACACCTTGAATGAGCATTGAGTGGATTCGTCCCAATGAAAAGGAACGTCCTTCTTCAGTAAATGCATAAATCCCTTTGTGATCTGGGCATAGTTTGCGATGAAACACCGTAAAATGTTCACTTTTCCCTGTAAACTTTGAAGCTGAAGGATTGTGTGCGGTGGAGGCAATTGAACTATTACCTCAACTTTGAGAGGATCGACCATGATCCCTATTGTCGAAACTATGAAACCTAGAAGATGACCTGACGTCATGCAAAAACTGCATTTGTTTGGATTTAAGTGAATCCGGTAGTAGCGACATCGCTCAATGACAAGTCAAAGGTGTGTGGGATGATCAAATCTCTTACGAGATCATGATGCTAAATCATCAAGGTAGGCCTCGACTATATTCTTGAGATCGTGGAAAGAAAAAGACATGGCATGCTGAAAGGTAGCTCTAGTATTTTTCAGACGAAAAGGCATCTTCCGATAAGCAAATGTACCCAACGAACAAATGAAATCGGTTTTGTGTTGGTCTTTGGGTTTGACCTGTATCTAATTGTATCCAAAAAAACCATCTGTGAAAGAAAAGGCTTCACAACCTATGCATTCATTGACTATATGGTCAATAAATGGTGTGGGGAAATTATCCTTTGGACAGACCTTGTTCAAATCATGGAAGATCATACATAAGTGAATTGTACCCTGTTTTTGGTCAACCGGAATGAGATTTGACACCCATTGAGTCAAATGGATGGGGTAGATAAAACCTGCTTTGAGCAGTTTCTCTACTTCGGCCTTAATAGTTGTTTCTTTCTTAGGATTGACTGGATGAAGCTTCTGTCAAACCATCTTAGCGTTAGGATAAGTCATGATTTCATGTTCAATGATTCTTATATCAATGCCTGACATTTCCTCATAAGACCAGGCAAAAACGTCGTGTAATTCCTTAAATAAATCTTTGTATTTTCGAATCTCCTCGGGGGAAAAATCAGCTTCGACGAGAATATTCTCTACAACACCAGGGGTTCTGGAGATATCGATAGGTATCATTTCAGAGATGGTTTCCATATTATCCTCAGCGTAAACTGTGTGTGTAGCCAAGGGATTGAAAGGACAAGACCTATATCCAGTCATAGTCAAAGCGAATTGTCCTGCTTCAATTCTTCTTAACTCTGGGAGGAAATAAGATCTGTGATGGAGATCATCCCAGGGTCTGTCCGAACTAGTCATCAATTCAATAATCTCTTCATTTGAAGGTAATACTAAGTCTAAAGAATCAATATCAGCAAGGGAACCTTGAGCCCAAGTAGGCTCTAGAATCGGATCTAACTTCTGTGCGGGAGTCGAATCAGGGTCAGCGGAAGCTTGCTGGACTACTGAGTACGCAACTTCTATCGTGGACAAGGGCATGGCTATACCATGGTTCACTGTCCCTTCCATCGTGGTCGATGGGGAAGGAATATTCCATATATCGTTGAAGTAGGTCGTATGAAATGACGAGACCTGAAAAATATCAACCTTAGGCTGGTTTGAAATGAACTTAACATCACCGAAAGGAGGTGGGTAATCGAAAGTACCCATCAAAGGTGGGCACAAACCAACCCCTATGTTGATGATGTCATGGTTAAGGGTTATCAATCATTGGGACTGTGGATGCCCCCGATGAAGGGTCAGGACGGGAGAAATACAATTGATAAATGGTCACGATCTGACCCTCCTGTGGAAACAACAAGACCCAGAAAACTATAGCAACCACTGCTTGCATAGCATAGGTCTAACTCCTTCCTAACAAGATATTGTAGTTGAGAGATGCATCGACCACTTCAACCTCGACGCAGACGGTCCTCCCCCCTAACTGCACGAGAAAAGAGGGGATGATGCCATGTGGTCGGAATGAATGACCATCGAAAGAGGTAAGAAGAGTTGGTGATGGAGAAAAAATGGGTTGGCCAATGGTCTTCCAACATGCCAACGATATCATGCATGTCAAGGCGCCCTCATCAACCACCATGTGGAAAATATTTTGGGTAAAATTTTTGATGGTGTAAGCCACTAAGAGGTTTTAAGTCAGTCGTATCAAGCATGATCTTACCCAGATTACAAGTCTCAAAATATCCTAAGGCGGATAACAAAGCCTTTCTCTGGGAAGGGTAGCTCTAGAGGACCTCCAAATCATACATCGCACAAGGGGTTTGAGACAAATCCTCAACTAAAAAGTAGTTCTGGGTGGCCCTTGCGTTTGGATTGTGAGAAGATTTCTTGAACGCACCTTTTGGGATGCGTGTCATTGTTTCTCCCAACGTCTTCTCGATCTGGAGAGGAAGAGGTCGGTTTTCATCTTCTTTACTCTTCTCATAGGTGTTTTTCATTCTGTATTCTAGTCGATATATAGGCATCACCTTTCATCATATACACATTTGCAGATGAATAATTACTCGAAGATGGAGGGAGTCCTTGACTTCCCTCGTCTGTGCTTGGAGAGACTTGAGTTAAATTTTTCCCATGTTGAAATGGGTTCGTTAACACAAAAGACTGCTTCTATGCCAATAAATTTTGGGCCTTCGCGAGCCGAGGGAACTGGTGATTCAGGTGGTCTTCCGAGCACAGATTACACGGATACTTCAACTTCTTCTTTTCAGTGTTTCCCCCTCCAGCATTATCAATAGGTTTCTTATCCCCCTTACCCTTCTTTCATTGTTTCTTCTTTCGTTCAGGCTGCTAGGTGGCCTTTGGATTGGTCGATTTCACATTGTGTACATCCGACGTTTGGGTAGGGGGAGCAGCCGGACGAGTGGCCTGGCTGGTCACTTTCTCTTGTATCGACAACTGCTGCAATTATTTTGACAGCTGATCAACGGGCTTCATTTGTGTTGAAACAACAATACCATCGGCATGTGGCCCAACTCTTTGTCTGGTATTGTCAAGTATTGACTGTGGTGCATCTGGAAAAAATTCATAAAATAAACCAAATTGAGAGTAAATCATCTCTAGTTGTTGAGCTCTCATTATTGCATCTTCTTCGGAAAACACTCCCGACATTGCGACATCTTTGGATAACTGGGGTACCAAAGACTTAAGTAACCACTCAAGTAGGAATGTTTGTGGGATTGGCACTTTTATCAAACTCTTTTGGAATCTCCATTCTCGGATGTGATTGGATATATGGTCTACCTTTTTCTTCTCAAAGTTGGCCAACAATTCAGTGCCGACATCGTATCTCACAGGTAATTGGAAATGGTTTAACAAAGCCATTCCAATTCTCCAAAGGAAGAGTATCTCGAGCAGTCAAGCTCAATGTACCATTTTGTGACACTCCCTATGAGAGTGCATTGAAACAAACACAACTAGACGAAGTCGTATTTCAATGAATTGGACGAGCACCAAAGATGAAAGGTAGTAATGTGATAGCCTAGATCTTCATTAGGATTAGCTTCAAACTTTGGAATGTCCACAGACATCTTGGTTGGCATAGGAGGCCAACATGGATCATGACAAATGGGTTCATTCAATAACCTTGTCAAGTCTGGCAAATGCAAAGTTGCCAGAAACGAAAGTTTGGGTTGTTAATCATAACCATGGAAAAAGGGGCCTGGAGTTTGACTGGCACCACGTTTCCAGGAAAAGTTAGGTTATTGGCCAGGGTTCTAGTAAAAAACATGGCCATGACCAGCATATGGATTCTGCGCTTATTGTGACATCATTGGCTGACTCCTGTAATAGGAAGAAAAGGGTTGGGCTTGCATCACATTCCAAGGATTTTGGGAAGGGTTTCCCCCTACCGATCCAACGAGCATAGGTGTTGAGCCTTTCCCGGGGTTCCATTGTCTATGGAAAGGGTTTCCCCTGGTCGACATCTGTAACAAAGGAAGTGATCCCTGTCATGGATTCCAGGGTCCTTGTGAGGAAGGAATTCCTAAGTTTGTCCCCTGTGCAGGAATAATACCCTTCATAGGATTTTGTTTTCCATAACCGGGGTTGCCCCCGGCTGATATGGCAGCTGATGAGAATGCATTGTTTCCAAATGTGATGAATAAAGAGAACAATGTAAAACCAACCGACATGTTATAAGAAGGAATTCCTTGACTACCTGCTCCAAATGAACTATGGTTTATGTTCGGCCCGATGGAGTGCTGGTGAGAACCGCCAAGTGAAGGGGATGAAGGAGGTATATGACCACCTTCATAAGGGAAATAATTATAGGGAGCTGAAGTACCCCCCATGGATCCTTGCAGAGGATCATTTGAGCTCCCTGCCCTAAGACCTAATGTCTGTAGAGTGGAGTAGGAAAGTATAGGGCTTGTACCGAAGCTAGGCATCTCATATGAGAATAGAGGGCATGTTGCACTCTAGGTAAACAAAGTAGTGATCGACACCATAGATAGAATCAGACAATTGCCCGAGGTAGAGGTAGTCGAGACCACAGTGGCCCGGACTGATGACGTTTGGTTGGGAGGTGGAACACCCCCTGTAGTGACAGTTGTAGAGGGAATATGGGTATTCCCTGAAGAAGTTGCAACATTTTCTTCCATTGTTTCTTGTGACACTGCCAGGCGCTCGCAAGGATAAACATATACGATGATGGGTGCCAATAGATCAGTGATCGAAGGTTCATACAGACCAAGAGCTTCTGATCCAAGGTCTGATATGGTTGGAATTGAATGTTCTTCTCTCGAAGACAGGTCAGGCACAATTTCCTATAACCCGACTTCCTCAAAAGACCCTTGCTAGTCTAGTTTTCACCTTAGAGGTGGTAGGGGGNAGCTCTTGATACTCCACTGTGTGATAAGATCAAAGAAATACTAGGTATTTCTATAATTATTTAAAAATCCATCACACATTAGACAAAGTTCCTATGAGATGACATAAGTAGTCACTAGCTAGTTGGAAGAACAGTTACAACAACCAACACTAGAGCAACTTAACGGTGCAAGTGAAACTCAAATATGGAAGCATCCTTCGGGTATACTCTGCAAAGCATGGCCCAATGCATGTCCTAGGTATCACGGTATACCCCCGTAATCACCTGTGTAAGTCCCTAAAATAAAGGCAACTAGGTTTCCAGTGCGTGAACAGTCACCAGATGGGTACAGTTGATAGTTAGGTGGGCCACAATGAGCAGGGTATCAAGCTTGAAACCTATCAAGAGTATTGAAAGAAAGTGTTCTAAAAGACAACTGATTACCTCGAACAGATTTGAGACCCATGAAGATCCATGGAAAATGTGATCAACGGAATCCCAAGACAAGCCCTCTATATGTGTTCCCCACTATGCTTGGTCTGGATTTGGAGGGGTTATATATGCTACCTTTCTTCATGTGACCTCGTGTTTATCCCTTGTGTTAGAGGGGGGTCCCGGATAACTTTCATGATACTGGACTTTTTAACACTCCCTAGAACAGACTCTTATGTTTTTTTTTTGTAGCCTTGAAGAGTTTCCTTTCCAATCCTAAATCAAGGTTCTAGCCTAGACTAGGATCAACACCAAATGCGGAGTTCAAGGTAGAGTTACCAGATCCTTTTATCTGTGTGTTTTATGCATGAATGTGGGGTCTATGTCCGAATGATAGTAAAAAGCAGGAGACTTTAAATGGTCATTTATGCATGCATTACAGAACCTGTAGTGCTAGTCTGTAGGGTGATTTCCCACCCACAACAGAATTGGCGACTCCTACCTCTTCTTTTATAGGCTAGAAGAGGGTAGTTATCCGGTTGAGTGACCGACTATGAGTGGTCAAATGGTTTAGGAAATTACTCGAAAATCTTTATTTTGTCTGCAACTTTCTACTTTTTGTACTTTTGTCAGTATATGTGGGTTGTAATGGGTTAGCTAGCATATATACATGGGCAACATTGGGGTAGGGTGTGTATGCCTTCAAAAGGATGACTTTTTAGAAGAGTTGTCCAATGGTGGCTTGGAAGAAATGGCAAGTGATATGGCCTGATGTTAGGTATGCATGTCTGGTGTGAATTAGGGTTATAACAATTCT
This sequence comes from Picea sitchensis, assembly GCA_010110895.2. Classification (NCBI taxonomy): domain Eukaryota; kingdom Viridiplantae; phylum Streptophyta; class Pinopsida; order Pinales; family Pinaceae; genus Picea; species Picea sitchensis. Next base: position 90,161 of record SNQJ01S0075627.1, read on the forward strand.
ACACTCAAATATACTTACAATGCAACATTTGTCTTGGATTTTGAGAGAAAAGAATGCACTCAATACGGTATAAATTCTCATGATATAATCAAGTCCTGGTGGGGACATCCATAAAAATTCAAAACTGATGCTCATGGTATGTATTCCATGACATCCTTAGATTCTCATATATTATATATATCCATGATGCTCTGTCGTTTATTTGGGAAAAATAACCCTGTACATTTATCAGTTGAGTGGGTGGCTATAATGAATGAACTAGATGAGGGCTATACTTTCAATTATGTTAAAATGTTGTTTGATGGCTTGGATAAAGAAATTTTTGAGTACTAATCATTGAAATCAAAAGGGAAACCTGCTCCTTTTTACATTTCTGCATATATCATGGATACCATTTTCTTCATGACCCCATTCCCCCTGATGAGATGGAGTTGGACACCAACTAGTTCTAATGATATACATTTCTACCACTCCAAACTATGGGAAGAAAATGAGAAAGATTTCTTTTACAAGATATATCATAGCATAGTGGTACCTATTCATATAGCCCAGGATTTCAGAGAATATTATTGGAAACTTAGGCACATTTGTAGACTGGTACATTGAGGAGAAATTTTCTTCCATTAGAGTGTTTGGTTGCTACGTTCCTCCTCATGCCCTTCCACAATTTTTACTTGATAGGCTGGTGTGCAGAGAAGTGGCATACCAAATAGTAGTAGGAGGAATCACCAAGGAATTGAAAGCGCCTCAGAAAAAATGTATGGCCAACTTTTCCCATCCAGGTTGGTATGTTTACATTGTTAGATTTTGGTCATACCAAAGTCAAGGTTGAAACCTTGGAATATGTCAAATTAGTTGACATCAAATTCAAAATACATGATTCACATAAGGTGGTAGAGAATCATTTGGCTCAATACAACATGAAAAGATACATCCACAAAGAGTCTCCTTATGATGAGATTTTCAGGGGAGCTAGATCCTATGAAGAAGTTCAAAATAGATTCTAGACTCTACCTCCTAACCAATAGTCTAGTTTCCTCATCTTCCAAAAGAATAAAAGAAATAGGTTTCCTAAGATCTTACAAGGAGAGTCAAGGCCCATGCCATCTTCACAGGAAGCTGAATCCACAGAATCTTAGCCAAGTTGCTCCACTAAAAACAAAGATGGAGAAGTTTTGAAGAGTTCATACGGGTTATTTAAAGAGATAAAAACATCACTTCTAGGTCTAAATGATCAACAAATATTAGCCCAGTTTGAAGATTTTATGAATCAGGGACAATTTTTTCCCCATTCAACACTAGTTACTTCTGCTAGCACCCCAAGCACAACAGGTCCATAAATATCCACAACAATTATCTCTCCAATTCCCTCATTAACCCCTTTAGCGACTAGTTTTGGAACTCCTAGTTCAGATCTTGTTCATGTAGACGATCTTACTCCTATCTTTCCTGAAGAAATGCCTCCCTCAAGTTTACTTTTCAACAAGAAATGTAAAGCTATTGTAAAGAAATAATCTTAGCAAAAATATGGTGTAGTTACTAAAAGGAAGAAAATATTGTATGATGGAAAAGGATAAGATGATCTTGAGTTTGCCAAGAAGGTTTCATATTCACTAGGGGATTTTTCGACTGCCAATCAATGGTTAGTGGATAATCTGACCAAACAACTACAACAAAATTCTCTCTTGGTGGTGTTATCACTCTGTAATTTCCAAGGCTAAGAAATAAATGAACAGAGGTAACCACAAAACCAATTTGGATTCTAGGATCTACCCCTCCTAGAATCAGAGAGGGATCTCTCTATAAGATTTATCTTTGCTTGTTGGAGATTTTAGGCTAGTTATGATAGTGCATGGTTTGGTTTTTAAATTGTTTGATTGGAACAACAAGGGAGGGCCATTGTGAAATGATGTCACAGTTCTGAATGAATCAAATACAAGGTTAATATGATAATATTGTAGGGAAAGGTAGGAAAATTAACTGAATCCTCAAAGATGTAATGTATGGAAGAAATGGAAAAGGTCTAGAAATCCAATTAAAAACAAAGCAATTAAGAATTATGATTTCAATCTTCAGTGGAAAACACATAAATTATTCCAAGCCAGAGGGAGAGTGTACATTTAAAAAAATTATGTTTCTTTATCTTCTTAGAATAATTCATAAATGTATAAAGCAGTAGTGATAACAAAAAGAAACAAATTTGCAGGGAAAGTTACAGTTCACCAATGAAATTTGTCACAAGAATCCTACAATGTTGCACTGTATAACTGAAAATCTGATTAATGGTATTTTTGTGGGTGGTATAGGGAATGAGGGGACATGTGGCGTGTTGTGAGAGGGTAAGTATAATCGAGAGGTGACGGTAGGGAGAGTAGTCAGAGAGGTGATGTGACATGCAAGAGGGTGAGCGTTAGAGTGAGTGGAGGACATGTGTAAGTGGTATTGGAG
>SNQJ01S0075627.1:92705-103264 GCA_010110895.2 Picea sitchensis
AAAGGTCGGGGGGTCCGAAAAGCGTTGAGGACCATCGATCTGTGATGTGATGGATGTCGTCGCTGACAACATGTGAGATAATTACCCACGACATGAGAAAGTGTCTTTTCCATTAGTAACTTAGGATAAAAAATATGCACTGGTTAGTGTTAAGCTTACCTTTTCCATTTTACAACATGGTCTTAATTTCCTTAGCTAGAAATTCCAAATTTGATCAACTTAGGGCGTATTTTGAAATGAAAACCCTACATATGTTTTCTTTCCCTTTTATTTTGGGAAATCATTTGCATAATGAAATATTATTTCCAACATAAAATGATTGGAGGAACAAATTTCAATCACCAGGTGATACTATGAAATATAGGGTTATAACAGTGGCTCCACTTAGGGATGGTGCTCTCCTTGTGAGGTGCCATGAACACCGTAGAACAAGTAGCCTTGTTCATTATCTTGATCCCAAAAATAAGAAAATTGCTCTGTCATGAAACCTTTGTGACTGAAATTCAATTGATCATCTGCTCCAAACCTTAACTGAATCAAATTCACTTTGAAATCCGAACTGTACTCTAAAACTGAAAATTGAAACCAAGCTGAAAACCAAATTAAAAAATTGTTGAAAGGAATGCTCGCCAAGACGAGCTTATTCACACACTCCTACCCTAATATGCTAAAATTACTGCTTAGTTATGTAATGGAAAAATTCCAATGAAGCTAATCCAACATTTGATCCAATAAATCTGCTCTTTCACTATTTTTAACAAAACTCAGAACTAGATCGTGTTAGGTCACTAGAAACTGATTATCAGTTTGATCTTCACAACACAGAGATTTGGAACCATAAAAAAAAAAGAGGCATTGGAAATCGACTGGAATTATGAAGTGAAAAAATCCTCCATATAGATAGCTATGGGATCATGATAAACCTGACCTATTTCTTGGTGTTCAAAACATCTATCAAATTCAAGGTGATAGTTGGGTATTGCACATATGGTATCTATATCATCATACAACTTCTGATTTAACTGCAAATTTTCATAAGATATTTGTAATGAGACTCATGTTGAATAAGTCAGTGAAGTCGGTTGCCTGATCAAGTTTTTATCATAAATGCCTTTCATCTCATTGCTAGTTAATGAAACAGAACTTTCACTACACAGATCATCCAAAACATCAACTATTGGGTCTTGGATAAACTGAGAATATTGTTGCAATTTATTATGCAATGATTTCAATGAGGCTACATGCTTTTCTATAGGCTTTCTAGTCCTTGATTTTGAGATATTAACAACATTTTTCTTCAAAAACGGAAATGAGCCAAAACTTAATGGTACAAAATTATGTTGCATCAATTCATCTGTGGTTTGAAAATCAATATAACTCAGGGGATGCAATTCCAGAGCTAGAACAACTTCCATATCACAAATGGCATCCTCAACTAATTCATAATAAAGTTTCCTCGTAATACTGCTTACAACTTGCTTATTTGCTTGCTTATAGATTTCTCTCAGAAATTGGAATGAGGCAAGACATAAAGGCAAACATATTTCAATTACTTGAGAATTTTCTACATTTTCCTCATTGCTGTCATGATTAATATGCACAGGCTGATTGTCATATTTGAGTTGTTGCAACTGAGCTTCTTCCTTCCAAAAATATGTTGTTGATTGCTTTGAAGAATCAAACTTGATGTAATCATCATCATATTGATCATAATTGGGTAGATCATCCATATAAGAAATGCCATCAAGCATACACATTAGATCAACTGATTTCTCCTCCACAAGCTGATTTTGAGTTTCATCTTCGTCCATGGCATGAATTGAATATATAAAACAATCATTTTTTGATCTATGATACAAAGGATAAGAAAAAAAATGATTAGGAAGAATGACCTTTTCTTTTTCTGCAAAAGATGGAACATGGTGTTTTTGAGCAACAAGTTCATCTCTCATGACAATCTTGTGCATCATTTCTTTCATTGTGCTTGCTAGAATGTCTAGTTTCACTTATGAATATGTCATATGTTCCTTCTCTATGTTTTCCTTCTCTTCCAAATTCAACTTTGAGTTTTTGATCAACAAATTAGCTTCCACACCTATTTCACTATCCTGCATTTCTTTGAGTGTTGTAGTGTTCCTTTCTCTTAGATGAAATTCCATTCCCAGATCAAAGGAATCTGGGTAGTGTAAGAGAGCTAAACCAGGAGGAGGTTTTATATTAGCAGACATTGAATGGTAGACTTGATTGAACCTGGTTGAAAAGTGTTTCACTGTTTCTCTTGACTGTCTTTTCAAATTATCATGTTCTTATAAAATGAGAAAAATATTCCTTTTGATCACCCATTTATTAAAGAATACTTTCACAAACTGATTGAAATCACAAATGCTTGCAGCTGACAATTTTTTTAACCATTCCTTAGCTTTACCTTGAAAATATAGAGAAACAATCTTGATACAGACATCATCTTTTTCAACCTAAAAAAGGTCAAGAAAATGTTCAAAACCCTGAATGTGTTTTGCAGTAGATATTCTACCATATTCTCCATCAAACCTAGGAAGATATTTGTGATCATTTTCAATGAAACCATGGAGTATTGGAGGTAAGATGAGAGGATTGTATCTGTCTGGGAATTTACCAGGTGTAGGAGTATGTACAAGAACTGTAAAATTAGGCTTAATATTTTGAGGCTCATCAGGTTGAATATGATCAACATGAGTTTCAGCAGTACGGTCCTGACCAGGATCAAGAAAATAGAAGAAATAATTAAAAATAAAGCCTGTTATGTCTTGGATAAAATTCCAACTTGAATACCTGATATTTCCAGATTGTCTTGTCATTTTTCAGGTTCTTCCTCTAGTGGATCCTTTGAATTGAAACTGATTTGGAGTCGATTGGAGTCGCCAGGTAGATGATTGATCCTTCTTGTGTCTGATCATTGCCCGCCATCAGTAATCATATATGGAACTTGATATGATTTTCTGAGGAACATGAAATGTTTATTCCCCATTATGGTCGCCACTATGTTATCACTCTGTAATTTCCAAGGCTGTGAAATAATTGAATAGAGGTAACCACAAAACTACTTTGGATTCTAGGATCTATCCCTCCTAGACTCAGAGAGGGATCTCTCTATAAGATTTAGCTTTGTTTGCTGGAAATTTTAGGCTAGTTATGATAGTACAGGGTTTAGTTTTTAAATTGTTTGGTTGGAACAACAAGGGAGGGCCATTGGGAAATGGAGTCACAATTCTGAATTAATCAAATACAAGGTTAACAGGATAATATTGCAGGGCAGGGTAGGAAAATTCACTGAATCCTCAAATATTTAATATATGGAAGAAATGGAAAAGGTCTAGAAATCCAATTAAAAACAGAGCAATTAAGAATTTTGATTTCAATCTTCAGTGGAAAAAATAGAAATTATTCCAAGCCAGAGCCATAGTGTACATTTAAAAAAATTGTGTTTATTTATCTTCTCAGAATAATTCAGAAATGTAGAAAGCAGTAGTGATAACATAAAGAAACAAATTTACAGGGAAAGACACACTTCACCAATGAAATTTGTCACAAGAATGTTGCAATGTTGCACTGTATAACTGAAAGTTTGATCAATGGTGTTTATGTGGAAATCCTTACAATTTCTATTCTACAAACAGGTCCCAACCCATAATACCTCGAAATGGGAAGTATTTATAAGTTGTTTACAAAGGATCCTTTCATAAATGAGCAAGATTTGTTTTAAGAAAAATCTAAACTAATTGTATCTCTTAATTACAACAATATAGAAATTTCTCAGATCTTATGGAACTTCTAATGTTCATTTGAGGTTAGCCATTGATGATCTTTCTCTGTGATTTCTGATGTGTTGTTGGTATATACTGATGACTCTGCTTATTTATGCAAGTATCACACATTAAGATCTGGATATGATTGATTTCTTGTTGATATTTTGTTGCTAGGTGTTTCGAGTCACCTAACATCTGGAATGTGGTTGAAACTACATCCACAAACTTTGTTTGTTGTTCCTTAAACTTTTCCATCTATCTCTTCGAGTAATTTTACTGAGGGAAAAAATTATAGTTGACGGTGGGTGATAGTGATGACATCCTAGCTCAGCGCAGGATTGTTATGGGCTAGTGGTCGGTCAAATGATCATGGGGGGAGATGTGATTGGTTACGAATAGGATGATGTGGGGCCATGTTTCCAATAGGGATATGGGATGAGTAGATGCGGGAGTGTAAGAGATAGGGATAGGTAGAGAGGTGGACGATATCAGGAATGAATGGGAAGGTGGCGTGTGGTGAGAGAAAAAGTATAAGAAGGAGGTGACAGTAGGGAGAGTAGTCAAAGAGGTGATGTGACATGTGAGAGGGTGAGAGGTAGACTGAGTGGAGGATAGGTGTAAGAGGGGGGTGTAATTGGTATTGGAGCGAGGGGTAAGAGGATTTCAGAGGGGGGGTGGGGGGTCCAAAATAACAAGGAGGTGCCACATTAGGTGGGACTCGTGCTGGGGAAAACTACTTTTTGGACCCCCGCCCATCATTAAAGGAAGAAAGGTCCGGGGAGGGTCCGAAAATCATTGAGGACCGTTGATCTGTTAGGTGATGGATGTCGTCGCTGACAATATGTGCGAGAATTACCCACTACAAGATAAAGTGTATTTTCCATTAGTAACTTAGGATAAAAAATATGCATTGGGTAGCGCTAAGCTTACCTTTTCCATTTTACACCATGGTCTTATTTTCCTAAGCTAGAAATACCAAATTTGATCAACTTAGGGCGTATTTTGAAAAGAAAACTATGCATATGTTTTCTTTCCTTTTTGTTTTGGGAAATCATTTGTAGAATGAAATATTATTTCCAACATAAAATGACTGGAGGAATAAATTTCAATCAGTATGTGATACTATGAAATATAGGGTTATAATAGGTGGAACAATTGCAGAATGAAATACACAACACAAAATAGATTGTCAGGAGTAGAATGAATCAATACATAAACAAAATCAGGTTAAATGATCATCAGCAGTAGATGAAGCTGTTACGGGAGAAACTCAAGCTGATTTACCAGAGTTCACAGACCAACAAAGCCATGATTACTCAGTAGGACAGTTTGATAGAAAAATTGCATGCCAAATTAGTCCCAGTGGAGAATACAACAATAGACATCACTTCTTTCAAAGAATAAGCATATGAAATCAATGAGAACCTGGAAGGTTTCCAATAGGATCTATATCAAAAGGTGGTTACTATTTAGAAATACTATCGAGGAATAAATAATTTTTTGTAAAGTATTTATGTGAAAGAAAAATATGCATGTGTGTCTAGATCCAAGTTTCAGGAATTCATCATATGGAGGTAGAAATCCAATATCCATGGTCTCTCCCCTTTCTCACAATATGAACAAGTGAAGGTTGAAATGGCCTTGAACGTTTGAGAGACAAATCTAGAAGAAATCAAGAAACTTTCCAGAGAAGCAAAGGAGGATTTTCTAGAGACATTGTCTTTTGTAGATACAAAATTGGTTGAATTTGAAGAAAATTATATCTCAGAGGAACTGGGGTAGATTGAAATAGAAATGAATAAGGAAAACTCTAGAAAAAATAAGGAAAATCTTTAATCTGACATTCAATAGATGAATATTATTGATTTTCATAAGATTAATGAGTTGTTGGTGAATCCAAATTTAAAGTATCAAATTACATCCCAGGAAGTAAAGAAGATCCAGGAGAAGCTACCACTAGTACAAAAGAAGACGTTTTCCTTTTAATTGAACGAGAAAATTGAACCTTCGAGATTTGTTGTAGCCTTGATAGACATTTGTACCCAGTTCAATGAATAGAGGAAAGAGAGTGCATCTGGGAGAAAATGAAGGAACATATGAAGTGTCAACACATCAAATCATAAGTCAACAATATCTGCATTTTGTTTTTCCATTTTGATTGTATTTTATATTTAGAGTAGATATTGTGGAAAGTTCAACTACTTTTAGTTGAGACAATTTTTGTATAAATATATGGATTTTAGATCTATTCAAGGCTACTTCTAGCATAATCTAAAAGAGAGAACTTTTTGAATATTAATACAAGTGTAGTCAGAGATTATAAGTTTCATTCCATTTGAGTTATGTGTTTTCTCTGTGTCTCCATCTCTTATGAGTTTCCTTCTGTAGTTATTGAAGAGTGAATGATTACAATTTAGTAATACGTCTACTCTGATCATAATATATCATAAGTTCATTGAGTTACAATTTTTCTTCTATTATTACTGTGAGTAAAAACAAGACCTGTGACCTGTGTGAATTGTAGCATTCTTAATCTCCTTTCAAGGGTACGTCTTCTATTTTTCTTCTACTGCAAATAAGGTGAGACTTATCTGTAATTGATACCTTTCTTTTTTTTAATAGTTTTGTCAATCATTTCCACATCATTTAAAATTAAAATTACGACTTAGATAACAAGATGCAACCTCTGTACTTTCTTATCACAAATTTCACTTAAAGATTATTTATCAGAGAACTGAAGGTAGAAGAAATCGCTTATAAAACATTTCATTTAAAATATTTGATGAATGACATTATTCTTTGAGCCTAGAATCAATATTAGGAACTAGAGTTATAATTGTGGATGAATTTTAATATACGACACTTTAACCCCATCAACATGACAAGTTAAAGCGTATTAAATATGGTATGTCCCCATCCACATATCTCATCATTAGGGTTATTATATCTAATGATTGTATTCATGAATGAGGTGTTTTCATAGGGAGACAAGACAAATCTTACATAGTGAATGGAATAATTCCCATGATAACTTCATCATGTAGAGGACATTTATTTGGATGGTGGTTAGGATGAGATATTTCATTGTAGATCCCTCATAGTTGATCAACAACAGTTGGCATGATTTTACAATTAATCCCACCATGCATGACATCATTCTTAGAGTAGGGATGAAGGCTCAAATGGTTCACTTGCAATGAAGGAAATGGAGGAAGGTTGGAGGAACAAGGGAAGCTGGGTTCCACAATGATTCAGGCCTCACCTATGGGTTTGGTCCTTTTGGTTTGATTTTGATTTTTCTTGTCTATTTAATAGTCTAGAGTGTTATTTATTCTAGCTTAACTCATTATCATATCTAGGAATGAAAATGTTTTCCACAACTAGGAAAATATCTATGTGTCGATTTGAGGGGTCCCTTTTTTGTTTTCCTCTTCAAATGGGTAGCTATCATTTTGGTTTTGGCATATTCCCCCCATTGTCTATTTATTTTATATGTCCCTTACTATATATTTCCTTTGATTTCTCATATCACTCATCCTCAAGATAATATGTTGAAATCCAACAGGGAACTTCTGTCAAAATCCAACAATTGTGGGTTCAAACAGGAGACCAAAGAATTTATTACATAACCCTTGCAATAGAATAACCCCCATCACATCACTTATTCCCAAGATAATTGAATGAAGGTAGCATCCAATTATCAGTGTCACTTTCCTACTAATGTTAAGGAAGAGGTTTTTCACATTGAGAACTTATTCAGTTACAAACAAAGGAAAATTCCCAATGAACATGTTGAGGAAAAAATTAGGGACAAGGTTCTAGAAATAGGGTTCTTTCACTCTAAAGATACTAAAATTCTCAAGCTTATAGATATTTATTGGTTGAAAAAATATTTCATAACACAAGTTATGGAGGAAATGGGGCAAGAATAGTAAGCAATTATCCACAAGTTGGATCTAATGGATACAAAGTTTGAAGCAATTTTAAAAGTAGTTTATGACATTGACATTATAGTGACAGACCTAGAGGATAGAAAACAAAACCCAATGACTCAACAAAACTTTCTTAAGAGTGGTAATGTACCCCTTCCAAGTCCATCCCCATTCATGAATATCCCGAGGAAAAGGAGGACACTTAGTAGTGGCATAAGTAGGCATGTATCCTCTTGGGCTAGCAACACTTATTCTCATTTTGTATCTTTACAAATGGGAACTAGGATTTCCTTTTTGTTTCTATCAATTATATTTTATGTTGTTTTCAGTAGAAATATACTACTACTAGGGATATGTATGTAAACAACTCTACCTTGCAATCTTGTAATATAACCACTAATATTTTAACTAGAAACAAGCCACATTTAACCTTCATTGTACTTTATTTTGTAATCTAGACAATGTGAGTGGGCCTAATGGTTACGAACATGTGTTTCCTCCTTAGAAGTGACAAGTTCAAATCCAAAGGGGGATAGGGTATCCATACCTCTGTATAGTTTAGCAATGGAATTGTTGCACGGAGGGGGTCCCTTTTCCCACAAATAAGGGGATCCCATACACCAATTTGGTGTATGGCTCTGTCATGACCTTAAAAATAGATTATTATTATTATTATTATATAAATTTTAGCTAGCTTAAAAACATCTAATAATTTGAAGTGGGACTCCTAACTATTAAATAAAATTGAAATTATGACTTAAAGAAAAATAATATTAAAAAAAATAAAAAAATATGTATTATAATATACAAAGTTATGTTAAAAATAGTTGGATGATGGTTTTTGAGAAGATAAAATATTCCTCATTTGATAATTAATAATATATGATAGATAGATTTGCGAATTGGATTTACTTGGGAGTTTATAGTTTGGTATCCATTGTTAGGAAATGATATACACTTCCACACTAAACCTAGCAGAAGAGAAGAAGAATTTAATCAAGAACATAAATGACAAAGCAATCACACAATACACATAGATTTTACCCTGGAAATCCAAACTAGGAAAACCAACATTCCTTGAGAGTTATTCTCTCTTGTAGTCTTATTCAATCTGAATAAAAGGTTACATGTCTAACGTTGGTCCACACCTAATAAATAATCTACATCATACCCTATTTCATGTGAAAGAACAACCCTGTAGCCAATTTGTCTTACATTTGCATGACCAACAAACTACATATAAATATTTCTCTAAAGACTTGATTATCATTGATTCATTAGCCATTATAGCCTTACAACACTCCTCTTTATAGGCTTTACAATAGGAAACACCCTAAATAATTGGTGCCAAAAAATGGTTACAGATCCATGCATATCATTGGTTACAAATCCCGCAAATCTCAGGATTTTGTTAAAGTTGACTCCAGGTTGGATTACTAGTCGACTACCAATCATCCTTCATTTATTTTTTAGACTATTTTCACATGCCCATCTATCGACCTCCTATCGGTGGACCTCTTTGACTTGTTGTCGATTCCTTTACTATGTCTATCTACTTCGACCTTCGACTTCAACTTTAGTTGGTCAAATAACCTCTACCTTCAACTTGTTTTCGATCTACCTTGACTCTCGACTTGCTATCGATCTACCTCAAATTCGACCTTCAATTGATCCACCTCAACTAGACTTTCACTGCAAAGAATATAACAACCCCACATTCTCCCACTTGTTTTCTTATTTTCTAAAACCAGGAGATTCCTGAACTTTCATTCAAGGACCCAGGGAAATAATTACCATTGCATCTGTACATAAGGAGAACTTCAAAGAATTGACAAACTTGGTTAATGAGTCTTCTATTTTTTCCAATGTGTCTACTTTCTCCAACAACCCCTTGTTACTTTCCACCATATCTCTTACAAAATGGTATTGTACATCAATGTGCTTAGTATTAGAATGATAAGCATGATTCTTTTCTATAAACATTGTGCTTTGACTATCACAACTTACCTTCATATCTCTCTTCTCAAACTTGATTCCTGAGCACATCCTTTCCAACTATGTTTCTTCTTTTCTTCCATGAGTGGCCACCATGTATTCAACTTCTTTTGTTGACATGGATACAATCATATTTCGCCTACTCATCCAACTCATTTATCCACCGAACATATTGAAGACATATATGCTAATCAACCTCTTTCAATCCATATCTCCATCCCAGTTGACATCGAAAAATCCATGTATATTTAATTTACCAATTTCACCTCTAGGTATTCTTTGGTAGCATATAGCATAGTCCTTCGTGCCACACAATTACCTGAATACTCTCTTGACAACTATCCAATGCTCCCTTCTAGGTTTCTACATGTACCTTCTCAAAACTCCCACTTCATGGACAATGTCTTTTCAAGTGCCGACCATCGCATATATTAGACTACCAACAACAATTGCATAGGGAACAAGTGCCATGTCCTCTATTTCTTCTTGTGTCTTTGGACATTTTTTAATAGTTATCCTTGCTCCAATAGGAATTGGCACCTTCACTGGTTTTCAATCCTACATGTTGAAATGTTTCATAACTATTTAAATTTACTTTGTATGATTCAACCAGAAATTTATAGTGGCTCAATCTCTCTTGATATCCATTCCCAGAATGAAGTTAGTAGTAAACTTTGGAAGAAGTCCATGGTTGAAGAAATGGATGCCTTGGATAAGAATGAGGCATGGGATATAGTTGAGCTTCCAGCTGGGAGAAAATTAGTTGGTAGCAAATGGTTGTTCAAGAAGAAGTTTAACGCAGAAGGTAAAGTGGAGAAATACAAAGCTCGGTTAGTAGCAAAAGGTT
>SNQJ01S0075627.1:103274-133096 GCA_010110895.2 Picea sitchensis
TGGAAAAGAACCCAGCTTATCATTCAAAGACAAAGCATATTGATGTTCAGTATCACTTTGTGAGAGACATGGTTGAGGAAAAGAAGGCGTTGCTGGAAAAGGTTGACACTTTGAAGAATGTTGCAGATTCATTGACAAAGTCTGTGAGCATAGAAAGGTTCTCTTGGTGTAGAGTAACAATGGGCATTGCTTCCCTGGATTGTTGACTATATAATCCCCTAGACCTCTGGATGCAAAGAAAACAACAAGTGGGAGAATGTTGGGTATGTGTTATATTCTTTGCATGTGTGTGTGTGTGGGTGCATCAGATACGACAACTGCGTCTGTCGCAGTATTCATGGGCGGTTTTTTGCTATTTTTAGCAGATTTTTCTATTTTTAGCTTATTTGTAAATTAATCCCGGATTAAGGGATTAGGGTTTTGGTATCTATAGAATACCTAAAAAAATTGTATATATTGTATGGCGAATGGTGAAATTTGATATAATGAAAAGAAGAAAGTTTTTCCTGGTTGAGGGTTTCCGGTAAAAATCTCTGTGTACTCTGTGTATGAGCCATTGATTAATTTCTATATTGCTTAAGAATCTATATGCATTGTTTTACTTCGCAGGTTTAAAACTTACAATATATCCACTATGATAGGAAATAAAAAAACTACTTCTTTAGAAATGATTTTATGTCTGACATTAAACCATTGTTATTCTTAAAGATAACACTTTTAATTCCTCACCCCTTGGCCTTTTACAAACTAGAAGAATCACTTTAGATGGCCCTTTTTCTTGAAACTATTTTTCTTCTTATCTAGATTGTATAGATAATGAAATGAAAGGAAATATAATGAATGGAAAAATACACACATAACTATTTCAAAGAGAATAGTAATATAGTGAAACCCAAATTCTATTAATGAAATAAATAGGGCAAAATTGTAAATACAAAGTAATACAAACTAGCTAGAATGGTGATATGTTATTTTTGAAGAGAGAGGTGTTAGATATGATCATTCATAAGAAGAAACTACAAGAGGTTGAAATGTCATTTTAACATAAATTCATAAACCATAATTCTAGGAGATGAAGCACTGAAAGGATTGTGGGGCCCGAGGTGGCTAGTAGATACATCAACTTCCTAGGGGCATAACATTTGCATACAATCTTCAGTTTGACCAAACAATAGCTCATTGGAAATACATAATTGAGAAGTACAATTGTTGGCATACCTAGGCATGCCATGGCCACCCTAGGTCCTCGAATGGTTAATAAACATCATTTAAGGCATCAAAAAACCCCAAAAGTTTAGGACTTGAAACAATTGTAGAAAATAGAACTACCAAGATGGAGAAACATTTTGAGTCAGTGGAAGAGGTGGGTGTCCACCGATGTCCACCTAGATTAGTCCTTCCCTCCTTAGGAAGCAATGATCCCTGTGAAGATGAAATGGGAAAATATACATCAACGAGGGCCAATGGATGGAACCCCAAGAACACCTGGAAAGGGATATGGCCAATAGAGCCATGGAGGGATCTATTTTAGCTATGTTGAAAATATGAAAGGATATCATGCCATGTACATGGATTATTGGAGTTGTACATGCATATGATATTCACAATCATCATATTTACCACTTTTGTTTGTCAATATGTTTGGGTGTGGAAGGCAGTCGATTTTTCCAACTTGGTGTCCATCAAATACCACAAGTTGGACCAAAAGGTACTAAGGAACCTACTATCCATATTTAAAATAATGGTTTGTGGTAGCCAAAAAAGAATCCAAAGACACACAAATAATAGGTTAGTAGTGGCTTCCGTTGTGATACTCTTCTTATAAGGTGCCAAAATGACCATCTTAGAGAACCGATCAACAACCATAGATAAACAATCATTACCATGCTTGGTGGATGGAAAATATAACATGTAATCCATGGAGACTGATTCATAGGGATTGTCTAGTGTTGGTAGAGGAGTGTACATTACGTCCTTCTTAATGGCAGGTTTAGCAATGGAATAGGAAGTGTATGATATGAATCATGACATACCTACTGACATCCTTTCATATCTTTTGCTAGTATAATTTCTTATGAAGTACTACAATTGTATTCTCCACACTAAATCCCCCTACCATATGACTATAATATGTGTCCCAAAATATATTTTGACACTCGATTGGAGGAACAAAGAGATGGCCTAGGTCACACAAAAGTGTATCCTAGAGGTGAAATTATATAACTTGTTCATCAGTTCCCAGTGTATGATATGTAGTAGTGAATTTAGGGTCATTACCATAAAATTGGGGCCACCCATAGGTATCATGTACACAAGAGTTAAGAAAACTGTTTAGGGCTATATCTGGGGGTTAGTTGAGGTAGTATACAACATAATTTTTTCTTCCCTTATTGTACTTAATGTTCAAGTGGAATGTTTGCAAGTACATGGACCACTTCTGATGGTGGTAATTCTATAAATTTCCTTGTGTCTTTATGAATTGTAGATACTTGTGATCAATTTGGATGATCATTTCCTTTGCCATAATGTAATGCTTCCACTATCATCATGCATACACAATGGACTACATATCCTTTTCATAGGTTGGATACCTATGAAAAATATCAAAGAGAGTCTCACCATGATATGCCACCAGATTTCCATGCAAATTTATGACGTCACTAATAGCATAGTCAAAGGAATACACAACAATCTTGAATGGTCATTACAAATTTGTTAGAGTGAGGACCAATGCCATGGAAAGGTGGAATTTTAGATACTTGAATGATTTTGATTGTGACTCATAGCAGGAAAACATATATTTAACTCCACCCTTGGTAACTTGGATGAAGAGTTGGGTAATAAGAGAGAACCCCAACAAGAAACTACGATAGAATTTGGAAAGTCCCAAACAATTTTGGAGCTCTATTAGATTTGTCAAGGTTGGTTTATCGTGAATGACTTGGATATTTTTTGGGTCCACATGCACCCCATTTTCATCCACAATGTATCCTAGATACTAAATTCACTATATGATAAAGGATTATTTCTCCAAATAGGCATATAACTTGTGTTTCCATAGAGTGCTCAAGATATGGTGAATGTGTTGCACATGTTCTTCCCGATTTCTGTTGAAGATGAGGATTTCATCCAAATATGAAACCAAAAAATATTTTGTGAACAACCTCAATATGTCATCCATCATCTTGATGAATGTTCCCAAAGAACTAGTCAAGCGAAAATGCATGAAAAACCACTCAAAAAGTCCTTATTTAGACTTGATCATGTACTTCCATACATTAGTTTGTTCAATCGGGACCTAGTGGCATCCTGAATTCATATCAATATTACTAAAGAACTTGGAACCCTTAAGTTGATCATTAAAAACTTCAATATAGGGGTTTGAGTATCAATTCTTAACAATGATTTTTTTTAGGGATCTATAATAAATACATAATATCCATGTCCCATCCTTGTTCTATACCAATGTAATTGGGCTCCCACAAGGAAAGGAGCTTGGACGAATGTGGCCCTTTTGGATGAGATCATGAATTGGATGCTTTATTTCCCCATTCTACAGAAGAAAAAATATATATATTTGTTCTGAACTGATAAAAGGGTAGAGTATGTCAATCATTAGATCCATAATATTTGTCATGAGGCAAGGATTCAGCTGCAACACACAGTTCCCTATACTCCGCAACAAAACGGAGTTGTTGAGCAGAAAAATAGATCTCTGAAAGAGATGGAATATTGCATGCTACATGCAAAATCACTACCACAGAGACTATGGGTCGAAGAACTTAATTGTGCAGCCTACATCAAAAACAGAATTCCCCATATATATTTCAAGGATAAGGCTCCCTATGAGGCTTGGAGCGGCCTCAAACCGGAAGTGAACCACTTTCGTATTTTCGGTTCATGTGCATGGGCCTAGATTCCCTCTGAAAAGAGGAAGGAACTTGATCCACCGAGCACTAAGTGTATTTTTGTTGGATACCCCGATGATGTGAAGGGATACAAACTTATTGATATTTCCTTGGACTGACTCATCATTGAGCGAAGTGTCCAATTTGAGGAAAGTGTCTCGCATGTACCTCAGTAGTCACATGGATACACCTTCATTCTTCCACCTGTCTGAGACGATGAGCATGCACATGACGACTCTTCTTCAGAAAAGAGTTATGATTCAGAGGAATCAGATGATCCACATACAAATTCAGTATAGTCAGAGCATCCATATGCAAATGCAAAGCCAGAGAAGAGGTCCAAGTGGGCACATACTACTCATCAGGATGTAGGGGATCTTGTTGGTGATCCAACTGATAATAGGAGGAATCGATCTAATTTTGAGGAGCCTCCTATTGCACTCACTGCCACTAAACCACTTCCCTCTAGTAATATTTTCTTGGTTCAGTCTTCAGATCCACAGTCTTATGGCGAGGCTACTGGAAATCCCTTTTTGGAATCCACCATGCAGGAGGAATACAACTCCCTCCTCGAGAACCAAATTTGGGATTTGGTTCCCCTTCCTTCTAGAAGAAATCTTGTCAGATGTAGATGGGTCTACAGGACCAAGAGCGCAATAGATGGACACATTAGAAGATACAAAGCCAGGCTTGTTTCCAAATGCTTTCAGCAGGTGCATGGTATTGACTATGATGAGACTTCACTCTAGTAGAAAACATGGATTCCATATAATTGACACTTGCCATTGCAAAAAACAAATGATGGGAAGTCCATTATATGAACGTGAAGAATGCATTTCTTCACGGTGATCTCTCTGAGGATATCTATATGGAGAATCCCCATGGCTTTATGTAGGACACATCCTTGGTCTGTCGACTAAAGAAGTCCCTTTATGGCATCAAGCAGGCCTCGAGGGCATGGTATTCCAAGATGGACTCCTACCTGTTGTCACAAAAATTTGTACATTGTAAATCAGAACCAAATGTCTACAGAAGACGACTGATTCACTTCTACTCTTAGTTATGTATGTTGATGAATTTTTGATCACCGGTTGCTCGACTTCAGCGATTGTTGTAGTCAAGAGGATTCTACATGACAATTTTTTTATGAAGGACATGGGTCCACTACACTTCTTCCTTGGAATCGATATTAGTCAAGATGCATCAACCATCAAACTATCTCAGGCCAAGTGTGCTCAATATCTCCTTAAGATATTTCACATGACAGACTGTAAGTCTGCTCCGATTCCTTTCCTATTAGGAGCCAAAATTGAAGATGGCGGGGACACTCCATTGGTTGAAAACACACTGTATAGATAGTTATTGGGGAGCTTGTTGTATCTCACATACTCTGGACCAAACCTCTCCTATGTAGTTGGCGTAGTTTCCAGGTTCATGGAGGAGCCACATGAGCTACATTGGAAGGATGCAAAGTGTGTCCTTCAATATGCATAGGGCACCATCACCTTTGGGATTCATTATGCAACAAAATATACATTATATCTCATCGGATTTACTGATTCTGACTGGGCTGGCGATAACAATGATCGCAAGTCCACATCTAGTTACTCACTTAGTATTGGTTATGGGCCTATATGTTGGTCGAGAAAGAAGCAGGCTGCTATTTCTCTTTCTTCAGTCAAGGAAGAGTACAGAGGGGTAGTTAACATAACCATTCAGGCTATGTGGATACAATATTTTCTCATTGAGTTGGGCATTCAGTTTCATCGGCCCATCGTCATCTGGTGTGACAACCAGAGCACTCTGAATTTCTGCAGATATCCAGTTCATAGGCAACGAAAAATAAACATTGATATCTACATGCGCTACATCCAGGACTTAGTACACAATGGGATCATCTACCTACAATTCTCTCCATCAGGAGAACATATGACAGGCATATTCACCAATACCTTCATTGAGCAAAATTTCCACTCTTTGCAAAGTCATCTTGGAGTGAAGGACACAGTTTCCTAGCAAATGTCAGTTCTTGTTTTTACATACATTGTTCCTTGAGGGGGGGGGTTTCCCCATGAGGTTTTCCCTCTTTCCTCACCTTATTTCGGTGTATCTTTTGTATTTGGGTACCTAACATGGCCTTATTGTCGGGACCCATTCTTTATTTTCACCATAGTGATGTTCAGGGGGGGTGTTGGAGCTACTTCACACCAACCTAGGATTTCTTTTTCCTAAGATTTTTCCTTGTTTATTAGTCATTATTAGTCATTATCCAATCAACTATATTTTAGGGGAGAATATTCCACCTGGAGAATATTCTCTTTAGTTGACACTTCAGTTTGACTAGTTGAGTTGAATCTAGATGTTGCATTGGTTTTGTCACCATGCAACATTGGGATCATCACCATGATAACGTGCATTAGCCTTGGTTTCATCACCAGAATGGAACATTACCCTTGATTCCTTTATCTACTCCTCACTACACTCTTTTTCAGTGAGTTAACTGAAGACTAGTTGACTAGTTAACTTAGCTAGGTGGCAGTTCACTCCCGTAACTGCCTAAGAGACTAGACTAGCTGGTAGTTCACTCCCATAACTATTGATCTGTGTCTAGATAACTCTATACCATCACTACGGTGCATTGGCTCTCCTCCACCGCACATTGATTGATTTATACAAATTATATCATGCATAAATTATTCATTATTCATTATGGTTAATGAGAATTATTCTATTATTTCTCTCTTGCTTCTTCTTTCTCAATTTCTCTCTGCAAATGTGTGTGGTATTTTATAGCTAGATCTATTTTGTGCAAGTTCAACAAATTTACAACATCAAGTAGGATGTTTTCTGAAACTTCCGATATAAGGCTATATGCAAGTATAAAATCATAAATTACACCTTATTCAAGTTGAATCACTCAGTTTGGGTCAAAATTGAGACTAGGGTGTGCATTTTACTCTAATGCAATTTTGACTTCATATTTACATGTAATTCTAAATCTAGGTGCATGAAAGCTACCTATATTGTTCTTGAATTGCACCTTATATGATATGGGTAAATTTTCCATATATAGAACTCCATATTAAAAATTAAAAAAAAATAAAATTGGAGCTACAGAGAAGCTTGGGCATGCATTTTAATTTGGTCACTTAGTATAGTTGTAACTTTTGAAATTACAAGGAAAACTTAGTCTCTTCTACATATCAACCCTGTTTAAACTTGCAGTTGAAAATTAACAACATGAATAGATATAATATGATAAACCACACCCCAAAAAACTCTCACAACTCAAATATACTTTATAATAAAACCTCGTGTTACATTTTAAAAACATGTTGGGAATTTATAGGGTTTTACTAGGCATCTCTTGCCTATTTTTTCACAACAATGTCTTTTATGATTGAAAATGTAAAAGTAAGTATATAGGATTATGCAAAATGAATTAAAAAATAATTTAGAATTTGAACCTATAAAATTGAATGAGTTTTGAGACTCGGGCATTCATTTTAGTGTAGCATGGCACACATTTTGCACCAAGCAAAAATTTACACTAGCGCAAAATTTTCCCTATTTGTCCTAAAAGACAATTTTTGGTCCTTTTTCACATCAAAGGGTTTTAAGTTTTAAATTTCTAAACCCTTTTCCACATAGAATATAGAAAGATGTACTACTTTTCTACAACCATGTAACTTGTAATATTTCCTATAATATTGACCTCTTTATTCTATAAAATAGTTGTTGGTATTTTTTCACCGCAGAGGGTTTTATTTCTCTAAATGCACAAATTGTTGGACTACTGAGAGGGGGGGTGAATTAGTAATAGAGATTTTTAATCCTTTTTAACCACATTATATAATTGTTGTTTAAATTTATGATCAATTTACCATTATCATTCAACAAGTGAAGAATAAATTAACCATGAGCATTGAGAAATTATACACATACACATTACACCAGAATTTTTACATCGAAACCCAATCCAGGACAAAACCATGTAATTATTTTTCTTATATGTCTTTTAGAATTATGTTCATCGGAAGAACCAAATTCCTTTGTTCTCTAGCTACAACTGGAAGGAGGCTTCGCCCCCCTATATTTTCAGGCTACAACCTGAGGGAAGCTCCAACTCCCCAATTCTCTGGCTACAACCAGAAGGAGGCTACAACCCCCTATGTTCTCTAGATACAACTAGAAGGTGGATACAACCACCTATCCTTTCCCCGTTCAAATTCCACGAAATATAAGTGTCAAATGATGAAACCAGTACCACATTGTCCCTATGAGATATACCAATGTAAACCTATACCAATTTGTGCCAACAACCTGTAACCAACATGTACCAATAGTTTGTAATTAATCATGTACCATAAGTCATCTTGTACCAAAAAATACCAACATATATGTTATCACATAAACTTGTTAGAGTATTGTTGGTTTGTGGTTTCTACCTAGGTTTGTAATGTTGCCTGTCTCTCCTCCTTTTGCAGACTTGATCTTAAGTTTTTCCTCTCGGCTTGTAGTCTCTCTTTTGTTAACCTTCACCCGTTTGATCAACCTATTTTCCCTAAGGTTGATCACTTCCCTCTTTTCCTCTGTCATCGACCCTTTTTCTTTCCTGAGCCCTTAGCCATTCATCCAAACATTTTTTTACAGAGGTCGCAATTGTGAGAACAAAGCGCAACACTCACAACAGTCTGATATGGACTCGAATAAAGAGAGCGTACAAGTGCAGTCTTTCAGCGGCGAATGATAATCGTAGGAATCAGGAGTTCGGAACGTTGTTGAAGTTATTTGTAAAAGATCTGAACCCATGAAATATGAAACCAGTAAGATCCATCTGATCCAACAGAATGCGTGGCACCAGATCCTAGATACAGGGAAAGTCATTTCGGGAAGGCTAAAGTGAGAAATGTGCAGAGTTTCGAGTCCCGAAGTGCTGAAGGTACAAAATCCTGAAATTTCGATATACATTTGGGTCGTCCAATTCAAAGGGACACATGGAACCTGATCTGAGAAATCATGATTTCATGACTTGGGGGTTTTAGCATGGATCATAGCATTGATCCACAAAACATCAAGCCGCAAAGCACCCTAGAGTTGGGCCCACGATCACAGCCTGTGGTTATATGGGAAGTAGGTCCATAAAGAAGGGTAAGAGCTTATTGAGCGACAGGTGGTTGATGTTTTCGAGCAAGCATCCTGGACATTAAATTAAAAGAAAATATGACCGTCAATCTGGATGGGTTGTTTTGCAGGTTCGAGCATCGAGATATTTGGAATCAATTGGAGTGAAGACTCCTGAAATGAAAAATCCAAAAATTTCACATAGGAGCCCCAGGTCACATGAAGCGATGGAGAGAAGTTGCGCTAAGGCCAGAAGCATTGGTATTGTTCATAGAGTAATATTTGTGTGGTCTTAAGGCATCGGGGTTGACTTGAAGGAGTCATGAGCATCTCCTGAAAAATTCATGGGTGTCAGGTTTCATCCCGATCCTGATGAAAGTAGTTAATGGAAATGGGGGAGGTGGTTAAAACCTTGTTTCACCCCATAAATGGAAAGCATGGAAAAGATGGTTGTGGAGGCAGAGTGTCAGCACAAATTCTCCCTGTCAACGGATTCTCCTACAAATCCCATATTGATCTGAGATCGCGTTGATCCAGATTTTATGCGAAGAATGAAATGAATAAAGATTATTAAAATATGATTAACACAGAATAATAGAGATACAGTAAAACTGGTTTTCTATTCAATAAGGAAATAAGCTAAAACTGTAAAACGCAACGAAAAAAAAGCTTGCTTGTATGGTGGTGGATTATCTCTGAGAAGAGATGTGACAGTTGCGCTTATTCACAAGAAGATGATTACAATGAGGCTCTGAAGGCCCTTTTACAATAAACAGGAATGTAAAAAACCCTAGACATCCAAAAACCTAACTCTAGGAGATGAAGTGTCAAAAGTCATGTGGACCCTGTTTGGGTAAGTTAGTCGGTCAACTTCCCGGGGTTGTAACTTTTGCATAAGATCTCCATTTTAGGTGCACGATAGCCCATTGGAAAGGTCTATCCAAGGACTAAACATATTGGTCTAATCTATTAAAGGGAATTTTCGACAGTGGTGATCTCTAAAAACGTTGATTAGGGCCTCAAAATGGCCCTGCAAGTCAGGGACCTGAAAACTAGGAAAAAAACTACCAAACTGGAAAATTGCCAAAATGAACTAGTTGGAATAGGTGGGAGGCCACCGACATCCATATGGTTCAATCCTCCCCCTTTAATAATAAATGGTCTCCATTGCGTTGAGTTCCCCCATCAGATGAGGAAATTTATGCTGAATTTGGCCCCAGATGAGCCACTTGCCTTGGTGTAGGAGCTTCCCTCCTTTGACAACTTGATCAAGCTAGATCCTTTACTATCGGGTTCCCTTGATCTTTGTGTCCACAATATGATCACTAGATGCTTGTTGCATGCAGTCAGGGTTGATTTCTGTTGGTGTCAACTTCTCTGCTATCTCTGAGGTGTCCAATAATGGTGGGAAATATGGCCGAAGGAGAGCCACGTTGAAGACTGACTGCAGGCCAAGGAAAGGGGGAATGTTGAACGCAAAATCATTGTCACCCATAGCCTTGGTGATGGTGTATGTCTCATAATAGAGTGGGTGAAGCCTCCTATGGGGCCCTGTAAGGTGTTCTTTATGCAAGTGCAACCAAACTTTGTCGCCCACTTGAAACTTATGTGGCACCCGATGTTGATCATGGCACTGCTTGTACTTGGCATTGGACTTCTGTAAAATATCCTGAACCTATTGGTGGATGTGATGGATCCTCTCAATGAATCGGGTGGCCTTTTCATCTTCTGTTGGATCAGGAGACGAGTCGGACAAGGTGTTTTCCAGGGGTAGTGCAACATCCATGGGGCCCAATGGTTGGAATCCCAACCCCACCTGAAAGGGGTTATGGCCAATTGAGCTATGAAGGGCTTGATTGTAGCTATGTTGGACATAGGGAAGACTCTCATTCCATATGCAGGGGTTATTGGAATTGTACATGCATAGGATATGTACGATCATTCAATTGATGACGTCAGTTTGGCCATCTGTCTAGGGGTGGAAGGCAGTGGATTTGGTGACCTTGGTATCCAACAATGACGAGAGGCTTGACCAGAACGTGCTGAGGAACCGACTGTCCTGATCTCAGAAAATAGTTTTTTGGATCCCAAAGTGTACCCAGATGCATTCAATGAAGAGATTGGCAATGGCCTATGTAGTGATGTTCTTATTGCAGGCAGCCAGAATTGCCATCTTGGAAAAGCGATCAACAACCACAAAAAAATAGTCATTTCCACTCTTGGTGGATGGAAGGCCTAACCTGTAGTCAATGGAGATGGATTCCCATGGATTTTCAGGAGTAGGAAGAGGGGTGTACATGCCCTGTTTCTTAGTGGTCATTTTTGAAATAGTGCAGGTGGTGTAGGACCTGATATACTTGCCGACATCCTGTCGAAGTTTCAGCCAGTAGAAATGTTTT
Source organism: Picea sitchensis (assembly GCA_010110895.2). Classification (NCBI taxonomy): domain Eukaryota; kingdom Viridiplantae; phylum Streptophyta; class Pinopsida; order Pinales; family Pinaceae; genus Picea; species Picea sitchensis. The sequence continues at coordinate 114,706 of SNQJ01S0075627.1, forward strand.
TGCAGAATTGTCACTGTCTTTTTGACACTAAAGTGTCCTGCCACCTGACTGTAGTGAGATTCGTAGATCAAATTCATGCACTCGCTTGATGGAACGCAGAGATGGAACAGACGACACAACATCTTGTCCTGAAGATGGAAATCAACAACCACTAAGTTTTCTCCCAACATTTGGTAGGTGGTGGAGAAGTCAGGTTCTGTCTCATAGAGGTGGGGCCATCCAAAGGTCTCATGGCCACAGGAGTCTAGCACCATGGTGAGTGTCGCGACTGGAGGTTGGTTGAGGCAATCAGAAACTCGGTTGGTACTTCCTATTTTATACTTGATGCTGAGGTGGAACTGTTGTAAGTACGTGGACCACTTCTGATGGCGGTCATTATGGAATTTACCTTGGGCCTGCATGAACTATAGTGGCTTGTGATCAGTGTGGATGACTTTCTCCTTCTCCAAAATGTAATGTCTCCACTGGCAGTAAGATTGCACAATGGAGTACATTTATTTATCGTAAGTAGGGTACTTATGGACAAAATCTGATAGTATCTCACTATGATATGCCACGTGGTGGCCATGTTGAGTGAGAACGATCCCCACAGCATAGCCTGAAGCATATTTCTCAATCTCAAAGGGATGTTGCAGGTCCGGTAATGAAAGTACAAGGGATGAGCACAAGCGCTTATTCAAGTCATCGAAGGCTTGTTGTTGGGATAGGCCCCACACAAATATTTCCTCACCTCCACCCCTGGATACTTTCCTGAGGGCCCACACGATATGAGAGAATCCCAACAAGAACTTGCGATAGAAATTGGCAAGGCCCAAGAAGATCTGAAGATCAGAGAGTGTGGTTGGGGCTGGCCAGTCACAGATGACCTATATCTTGGCTGGATCCACATGCACACCATGTTGATTATTGATGTATCCTAAGTAGTGGACCATGTCCATGCCGAAGGAGATTTTTTCCAAGTTTGCATATAGTTTGTGCTTCCGTAGGGTGTACAGAACCTACTGAATATGTTGCGAGTGTTCCTCCCAACTCTTGTTGTAGATGAGGATGTCATCCAAATACACCACTACAAAAGTACTGGTGAAAGGTCGCAGGATATCGTACATCATCCTCGTAAAAGTTGTTGGAGCATTTTTCAAACCAAAGGGCATGACCAACCATTCAAAAAGACCTTATTTTGACTTGAAGGCAGTCTTCCATACATATTTGTATGTTCTATTGGGACCTGGTGGTAGCCAGACTTCAGATCAATCTTACTTAAGTATTTGGCCCCCATGATCTGATCAAGGAGGTCATTGATTTGAGGAATCGGGTATCGGTTCTGGACTGTGATTTTATTCAGGGCCCGGTAATCAATTCAGAGTCACCAGGTCCTGTCTTTCTTCTGCACCAGTCCGATTGGTCTCCCACAAGGCGATGAGCTGGGACGAATGTGCCCCTTGTGGAGAAGTTCTTGGATCTAATTCTTGATCTCCTTGTTTTCTAACAGAGAGTGACAGTAGACCATCGCATTGGGTAGCGGTGTGCCTGGGTTCAGATCGATGGGATGCTTGACCTGGCAGTGTAGAGATACCCCATTAGGAGAGGAGAAGACATCTGAGTATTCTTCCACAGCCTTATCCACTTTCTTCTATTGTGTCGAGAGATTGGTTGCGGAGGCCTTGGATGTGGATGTGATATTTCTCGTACTCTAAGAGAGAATCACGAAGAAGACAAATTTCTCAGTCTGAGAGATGACCTTCCTGCATTGCTTGGAAGATATCAAGGAAATAACACTAGGAGGGATTGCCTCGGGTATCCTGTACAATTTATTGTTCAAAGTAATAATAACACTACGAGGCCTAGAATCATATACATCATGATGCTTCCATAAATAAGGTTGGCCCAAAATAACATTACAAACTTCGAGAGGAGTGACATCACACAATACCTCATCTTTAAAGGGCTTGATGTCATACAACAATCGACATTGTTGGCTGATGCAGAGATCGCTTCCTTGGCAGAGCCATCCAATGGTGTAGGGATGTGGGTGCGAAGTTGTCGGTAGGTCCAGTCACTTGATGACCTCTGTTAAGATGAGGGTCTTTTGGCTACCACTATCAATGATGAAGTGCATCAGGGTACCTTTTACCCACATCTACGAATGGAAAAGACGCTCTCCTTCTTCTAGCTTGTCTGGTTCATTAGGTTGGAGATTGGTGGTAGGAATGGTGGCACTGGGCTCTGCATCAATGATCTGTCTTCCCCTTTCTGGTTATGAATCAGAGTCAGAACCCACATCTCATTCAAAGGCTTTCACTTCGGCCACCAACGACTGCTTTGAGCAACAATCAACATTGTTATGCCAAGGGCTCTTATGGAAATTGCACCACTTCCCGGTATCCTTCTTTGTCTTTCATGTGTCCTTCTTTTATTGTGGCTTGGACTAGTTGTCCTCATACTATTCATCTTTTCTCTGTCCTTTTTTCTGTAGGTTGGAGTTTCTCTTTCCTGGTTTTTGCTGCGAGGGGTTCCCAGGCCCAAATTGTCATGTTCTTTGTTTGAGCTTCTGCTCAATTTTGACAACATATCGATAGAATGCGCCCAAGGATGAGATGTCCATAAATTCCATTTTGGTATGGATGTATCTATGTAGAGCACCGTGGTACTTGAGCACCACATGTCACTTTGAATCTTTGATAACTAGCTTGGTGCATAGGGTATGGAAGATATTTGTGAAATCTGACACTGCTTGGTCTCTTTCTTTCCATAGTGTGGTCCATTTGGTATACAAGTTGTCATAGCTTCTGACATGGTAGTATTGTTCCTTAATAACATCCTTGAAGGATTCCCAGGTGGTCATGACTGTAAATAATGAGGGTTCCTCTATTTCCTTTTTCTCACATAAAGTTTCCCACCAATCTTTGACATGGGGAACGGCTTTGAGGAGTGTAAAAGTAACTTTTTCTCTATTTGAAAAGTTATGGACAAAAAAATACCCTTATATTAGATTCAGCCACTTTTCTACAACATCCAGGTCTATATGACCTTCAAATATAGGAATACCGAAGTTGATTTGTACCTTGAAGGGGGCGGCGCCTCTGCTCGAGGAAGATGTGTCGCTTGTTGGTAGTCACTGAAGGATTTGTGAAAAGCTATCCATCATATCTTTCCTCTGTTGCATGAGGGATTCCTCAAGAAACATTTTGAAAGGATCTCCTATCCCGTCATCTTTATTTTCTCCTTCCATGAGAGGTCATTTGGGCGCGCGAGAGATTTTTTCCTCAAGAGAAACAAGCTCGAGACCCAATTCTTTGTACCCTGACCTCATTGGGGACATGCATTAAGATGACAAGGAGCAGACCACTCTGATACCACTGATCCATATTTTATGAGAAGAACAAAATGAATACATATTATTAAAATATGATTAACACAAAATAACAGAGATACAATAAAACTGGTTTTCTATTCAATAAGGAAATAAGATGAAACGATAAAATGCAGTGGAAAACAAGCTTGCTGGAATGGTGGTGGCTTATATCTGAGAAGAGATGTGATGGATGCACTCATTTGCAAGAAGATGATTACAATGAGGCTCTGAAGGCTAGCCCAGTTTTATGAGTTAAAGCATTATAATCCTAAGACTGTGTCCATTAGACCACCCTTAAATTTATTCATTGTGACATAAAAATTGATCGGTATTGGGATTACCTCTGCCGCAATCTAGAGGTGACTTCTAGTGCTAACATTCCTAGCACTGCGACTGAGGACGAATTGAAAATTTTCCCTGGGATTGAACGACAAAGCTTACTGATTCTAATGGTGCATCAGAACTCAATACATTGAAAATTGCTACTGTGCACCTGGTGACTCCACTATTTCAGTTGTGGCTTCTAGAGGCAAACACATGAGGTCTATTACACAACTGTCTTTAGTAACCCTTGAAGCTGACCCAGAGAAAATTATCAAAAGATAAAAGACCCTTCAGGAGGGTACTTCTACTACTGAACTAGGTGATTCTGGTAACTTTCATTATTCTTCTATAGCAACTTCAGTAGTTGTTTCTCATTTTCCTATTACACCATCTATTGGAGCTTCTAGAAGTTTAAATTTTGGGAGTTTTCCTACTGATTACCCCTCTCTCATTTTCACCACTCCTCCTCCTGTTAAAGTTTCTTATTTTACAGAGAAGGAAGCCTTTGTTCCCTCGAGTCCTAAGGCCTTTTCTCTAGATCCTTAGTTGTTTCCCTTTGTTCCCAGAAGCACACACCCAATCTCCCTTATTCAAACTCTATCCCCTCCTGGTTCTCCTCCACCTCACATACAAATTATGGGTGCTAATCCCCCTAGGAACATAATGGATTCCATAGTGGCTACGAGATATTCCCCTCTGGTCTTACCTCAACCAATGAATGCTCTCCCTACTGGAGACTACCTAAAATACATGCCCAAATTCATTGGGGAAGAAAACATAATTGTTGAATAACACCTCGCTGCCTTCTATAGTTATGTAGACAATCTAAATATTGAAAGAGAGGATGTGTGGATGAGAGTCTTTTTCCAGAGCCTTGATGGTGAGGCTAGGAAATGGTTTAGGGGATTGATCCCTGGATCCATTGCTGAGATTGAGACTTTAGATGAGGTTTTTCTGATACAATGGTGGGATCAAAAGGATTTTATTTATTATATCACTGAGTTCGGGTCCCTTAAAAGGAAAGTGGGAGAGTCTGTCTCTGATTTCTCCAAAAGATTCAACAAAATGTACAATAATATCCCTATTGAGATAAATCTTACATAAGCCTCTGCTAAAATTACTGATGCTAGAGTAACAAATAAAATCTAAAAAACTTTCGTCGAGTTTAATTTTGTCAAAAATTTGTCGTGCCCTGGTGTAGAGCTGTCTAGGGTTCGACACAGTCGTCTCCATGGAAGATCAGGGAGGAGGGGAGCTGTCGCCCCCTCCTTCTTCGTCCACCTCCTTTTGGAAACTGATCGCAGCTTGCAGCAAGAAGATCACCCCCTCAACTCCACCAAGCTTCATCAAGAAACTAGATGTTATTCCGGAGATTGACCTGCCCCCCGAACATCCAATGAAGGTAGCCCTATCCCTCTCTGAACGAGGACTCATAGGAAAATTTATGGGGCTATGGCCCTCAACCAGATCCACAGACAACTGGATACAATGAAACTGGAGACCGCTGATCACAAACAATGTTACGTGCTATGTGGTCGGGAGAGGGTATTTTATTTTTGAATTTATCTCCCAGGAGGACAGAGATTTGATTTTTAGAAATGGACTGTACTTCATGGGAACCCAAGGACTCTATTTAAACCGATGGACCCCAACCTTTGATCCGGCCTCAGAATTTCCCAAAGACGTCCCTGTCTGGGTAAGACTCCCAAATCTGCCAATACACTGCTGGAACCCAACCTCGCTTCAAGCAATCGAGAATGGACTGGGGCACTACATTGATCGAGTAGATCCTAGAGACCAGTACTCCTGCATGCAGATCTGTGTGGAAGTCGACCTGGAGGTAGGCCTGCCAGAGGCAATAAAATTAAAAGTTGGGGATTGGCACCACTTCCAAAAGTTGGACTACAAACATCTCCCGTTCAAGTGCAGGGGTTGTCATGAATACGACCACTTCCAAAGGAACTGCCCAAAGAACCCTTCTACAGAGAAAGAAGGGGATGAAGGCTGGCAATAGGCCCGGAAGGGGAAATCCAAAGCAAAAGGTCCAAGAAATGAAAAGACAGCCCCACCACAAACCAAAACCTTAGGAACCAAGGAAACTAAGAACAACTTCAGTATTTTGGCAAAATAAGTCGATGGAGAGGAACCAGATCCAAGTAAAGATGTTCAAGAGGAAGGAGAAAAAGGTAACCAGAACCCCGAAGACAAAGGGAATCCAAAAACAGAAAAAGAAGGGGCGCAAAACAATTCCCCCCAAAGGTTGGAAGGTAGTCAGAGCATAGAGGAAGGGGAGATTTCAACAGGCAGTGACTCAGAAGACGCAAGTGAGGCTTGGGCCACTACAAAGAAAACGAGAAGAGGTAGGAAAACCAAAAAAGATGAAAGAGACCAGGAAACTTACAAAGACGTCCTCAAAGGGTCACAACCCACCATCAAGTAGTTGATCAACATCCGACATACGACAAAGCAAGCCAAAGCCTCCCAAGGAGGCCATCCCTCCCTCCAAGGTATTTAATGATTCTAACCTCCTAGAACTGTAGGGGAATGGGAAGCAAAAGAAAGGAAGAAGCACTCAAGGATATAATCAAATCCTCAAAATCAAACATCCTCCTTCTCCAGGAGACCAAGATGAGCCAGCAAGACTCACTCAAAACTTCATTGAACATTTGGAGAGGCAGCCAAGGAATAGCTGAAAATGCCAGAGGTGCCTCAGGAGGACTCTGCACTCTATGGAACGCCTAAAAAATAGACCTGATCAACTCTGACACATGCATGCACTGGATTCACACCAAACTCCTCCACAAAGACTCAGGTTACCAGGTAAGCATCTTTAATATCTATGTGCCGCAACATTTGGGGGGAAAAAAACAATGATGGGAATCCCTACAAAACTACCTACAACAAAACGAACTCGAAAATATAATTATTGGTGGGGATCTGAATGTAACCTTACCTCAAGAGGAAAAAAGAGGGGGCTCCATAGTGAGAGATCCGGCGAGAGAATGGGTGGAGGATCTAGCCATAGCCTGGGACCTTTTAGACATCAAGCCGGCCAAAGGAATTTACACGTGGACAAATAAAAGGATCAGACCTGGGCACATAGCTGCCAGACTAGACATATTTCTAGTCCAAATCTCCCTCATGTTACTAGGACTTACAACAAATGCAGAGATCCTGCCCCACGGTGTATCGGATCACAAGCCCATTCGTCTAGAAATTAAATATGACCAAGTCAGAGGACCCATCCCTTTCAGATTCAATCTGACTTGGATCCAAGACAAAGACTTTCTCTCCTTGGTTTCCAAAACATGGACCAGCGCTGTTAAAGGCTCAACTTTTTATGTTTGGTAGGAAAAACTAAGAAGGTTAAAGAGAGCCCTAAAACTATGGGCAAAGAGCCAGCCAAATCCAATAGCCTTGCGCATAGCAGCCCAAATGCAGCTCGAGGCCATCAGCTGGAAATGGAACACAAAGAGGTCACGCAGGAATCCCTGCAACAAGAAGACAACCTTCAAAGACAATGGCACAAAGCCTGCAGAGAGGAGGAAAGTTATTGGAGGAAAAATTCAAGAAGTCTTTGGTTGAAAGAAGGAGATAAAAATACCAACTATTTCCACAAGCAAGCGGAGGCAAGGAAACAATACAAAGCATTTACAGAAGTACAAGTCCAAAATAAAACAATTGTAGACCCAGAGGGCATAAAACAAGCAGCCTTTGAAGCCTTCGAGGTGCTCTACATAGAACCACAAGGGACATAAATAGACCCGCAGATGTACCCTCTCACCATTATCCCAGGCCTCATAAATGAGGATATCAATAACAAGATGACCAGGGATGTATCGCAGCAAGAGATAAAGGAGGCCCTGGATCAAATGAATCCAGATAAGGCCCCTGGGCCGGATGGTTTCACTGCCAGATTCTATCAGCAATGTTGGGATATAATAAAAAAGGATGTAACCATAATGATCAAGAAATCACAGTAGAGAAGCAAGTTGGGTGGAAGCACCAACTCGTCCTTTCTGGCACTCATCCCGAAGGAGAAAGGAGCAGTCTCCTTCAACCACTTCAGGCCAATCTCCCTTTGCAACACAAGCTATAAAATTATCACCAAAGTTATAGCCAATCGACTCAAGTCAATCCTCCCTCTCATTGTCCCTGAAAACCAAGGAGGCTTCGTCAAAGGTAGGCATATTTCCGATAACATCATCCTTGTTCAAGAGGCCCTTCACTCAAGTATCCATAGGAAAGACAAAGGTATGATCATTAAATTGGATCTCGCTAATGCCTTTGATAGAGTTAGACATAAATATTTATTTGAAGTAATGAGGAAATTTGGTTTTGATTCGTCCTTTGTAAACTAGATAAAATCTTGTATTGGATCACCATTGATAGCCCCGTTGGTGAATGGGAAAGTAACAAAGTTCTTCCAAGCTTCAAGGGGTTTAAGACAAGGGTGCCCCCTTTCGCCCCTTCTCTATGCAATCCAAGCTTCAGTCCTAAGCTACCAGCTGGAAAACTCCCAAGTTCAAAAAAACCTCCAGGGACTAAGAATCATGCAAGGGGTGAAAGAAATAAACCATGCACAATTTGCGGATGATACACTACTGTTGGGAGGGGCAAGTCCAATAATAGAAAAAAAGTTTAAAGATGAGTTGGAAGCTTATGCTATAGTCTTTGGAAGTGAAATAAGCCAGGCCAAAAGAAAAATCTATGGATGGAATATCACGCCAAATGAGATGCTGGGAATCACAAGAGTGTTGGGGATGGAAGGGCATACTAACTGGGAGGCCTTTAAATACCTGGGAATCCCCATTTTTAAATCTGCCCCAAGAGCCTCTCACTGGAACCACCTGATAGACAAACTAAAAAGTAAAATTTCCTCCTGGGGGGTGAACTGGTTAAATTTAGTAGGGAAAGTAGTCCTGATCAAATCCGTGGTGACCAACATCCCCATATATCAGAGCTCGTTGCTTTTAGCCCCTTCCACCGTCATCCAAAAAATTGAATCACATCAAAGGCGCTTCTTGTGGGAAGGAGGAAAGAAGGCACGGAGGAAATTGCATTTGATAAGTTGGGAAAAAACCTCAAAGCCCTTCTTGGAAGGGGGCCTTAACTTTAAAAAAATCCAAGCTCAAAATCTTGCATTGGGGGAAAAGTTTCTTTGGAGGATGGTCATTGGAAAACCAACTTGGAGAAAACAAGCACTCTGGAGGAAATACTTTAGGGGGCCCAGGGACCACTGCTTAGAGTTTCCATGCAAATAATTGAAAGGCTCCCCTATCTTCACGCTCTGCAAAAAGGCTCTGCCACATTTCAGTCCTCAACTCACATGGGTGCCAAGAAATGGAAAAAAAATGAAAATCTGGCAAGACTCAATCATGGGAGACCCCCCTCTAGAGTTGGGACATGATCTACAACGTCTCAAAGACTGGATGGATAGTCAAAACATTGTTACTCTCTTTGACATATCAATTTGGGGGGAGGACAAGCTCATGACCTGGCAAGGGTGGGGAGTGCCCAACATACCCACTGGTCTAGAAAAGGATTGGAGCACCCTTCAAAGCTGTCTCCAAGGGAAAGCCCCTCTAAAAAAGAAAGGTAAAGACGAAAGAGGATGGGAAGGGACTGCAAAGGCCTACACTACAGCAGAGGGATACCAACTCTTCACCTGCGTTCCCACTGCCCTGCCTAATCCGACAATCTGGAAAACAATCTGGCAGTTCAAGTCCATCCCAAAAATTGACCTTTTCATATGGACTCTTGCGCACAATAGCATCCAAACAGCGGAGAACCTCAAAAGACGTGGTTGGGAAGGTCCCTACAGGTGTCCTTTGTGTCTACTTGCAGAAGAATCCACAGACCATCTCCTCCTCAAATGTGTTTTCTCCAAAGAAGTCTGGAAGCTAGTAACAGGAACACAAAGTGCCCTCAACCTTCCCCCTGATATAAGAAGCATCCTTCTCCTTTGGGACTCCCTCTACCCTTACACTTTTAAGAAAAAAAATCAAGCCTTCACTATGTGGAAAGTACTTCCAAAGTTTATCCTGTGGAACCTTTGGCTAGAAAGGAATAACAGAATCTTCAAAGATAACCAAAGAAGCGTAGCCATGGTCATCACCAAAATTCATGCTCTCTTTGGTGAAATCGCCATTTATCTCTGCAATTCAAATAATAACCACACGCTAGACGCTTCAGAGGAACTCTGGCTAAGCTAGTTCAAGGTCCAATGTCACATGGGTAGAAAAGCCAGCAACCTAATCAAAGAGGAATGGGAGGTCAAGAAAGACAAATAGGAGTTTTCCAATTGGAAAAGAGGAAGGAACACTCCTATCCTATTCTTTGATGAGGCTTCGAAAGGAAATCCAGGCCAAGTTGGAGGAAGGGGGATAATTGAAAATCCCATTGAGGCTACAATGATACACTTCGCTTTGGGCTTAGGAATTGAATCCAACAACAGAGATGAGGCCATGGCTCTTTGGCAAGGGCTAATCCAAGCAAAAAAACACAGGATCCAGGACTTGATCATAATTGGTGACTCCAGAGTGATTATACAGGCAATAATTCGCCACTCTAAGACTCAGAGTGCGATTCTCAATAACCTTCTTGACAAGATCCAACTCCTCCTAAGGAACTTCAAGTCGTATAAACTATTTCATGTGTTAAGGGACTTGAATGGGGAGGCAGACGAGGAAGCCAATAGAGGCACGCTTCTGGAGCTGGGGGTTTTGAATGTGGACGAAATGGTATTTAGCGTGGCACTCCCTTGAATTATGATTCGCCCTCCATATCATATTCAAACGCAAGCCAAGTCAGTAGACAGGAAATCAGGGGAATCGATTAGACCAGGATGCGTCAGAACACTTGGTTGGATGAGAGGGACAGAACAGTACCATGAGAAGGAGCTTCGCAGATATGGAGGAGACAAGAAATCTGCGCGGCCATCCCTCACGAAATCTGCAAATTGAAGGGAAATGATGAGAAAGAGTGAAGGAGGAGTTAAAAGGAGGGTGAAACCTAGCCTCATCCCATTACCACGACGAGATTGTGAGTCTATCCAGGGAAGCAAGTTCATGAAGTATCCATCAATAAAGAGCAGGGCACAGACATAAAGGGGACGCGTTCAGGAATGGCTTCAAGTTCGACCAGCAAATGAATTATGGAAGAAAGGCTCAAGGAGATGGATAAAACATTGGAAAATTTGAAGCAACTGCTCCAGTTTCACCTGGATTTTCTTGAGAACTTGGATTCAGAAGCAGGGAGAAGAATGGAGAAACTGGAGGAGGACATCACCACTGCAAAAATCGGGTTTACAGAGGAGCTAGATAAGCTACACAGGGAGCTCAAGAACCCTCAATAGGAATTTGAAGAATGAATAGATCAGCTAGAAGCAAAAATGGCTCAGCTAGATAGCGACTGGAAGCAAGACCCCATGAACTAATCCATCGCACTAGAAGTCTGTTAGCAAGTTCTCTCTTAAAAAAGAATGGCATTTTGTATAGAAGCCATTGTTGTAAATAACTCTGTACCTGGTGAAGGTTAACAGAAGCTTAGCTCAGGATTATAGTCTATAGTTATAGATTTAGAAGGGATTTTCAGAAAGAAAGGCACAAAGAAATTCGGGGCCTATTTTGTAACCGAATCTGTGGCCAGTCCACCCCTTTTTAATACAAACTCTATAACCGTTTTCGTAAAAAAAAAAATTACTGATGCTAGTGCTTTTTACCCTGATTTTTGCCTCCTGTTACGAGAAAGAAGAGCTACTTCCTTGGCTCATATGCAAGATGCAACCCTCAAAATAGAATCTAATGTGTTGGAAGTTGACAGACTCAGAAACAAAACTGATAGAGATAGAGGAAGAGGGAGAACTGAAGCCTCAACCTCAGGTTCCTCTACACCCCACCCTCAAGTGGATGAGTTGACCAAGCTGGTAAAATATCTTTCTGCAGAAATGGAGAAGATGAAATTTGAAGGGAAGAAGAGTTATAAGAGTGCACAAAATGATGAAAATAGAGGTATTTTCAGAAGGCCTAATAACAATTATCCTAATATTATCCAAAGGGAACAAAGGAACAGAGATAGAGAAGACCAGAAAGTCTAGACCCCTCTCCAAAATAATCTTGTTACAGATGATGAAGGAGAGGAAGAAGAACTCGATCCAAAAATCCATTGTCTTGGAGACACATCCTCTTTTCTTCACTTAACTCAATCAACATATGAGGAGTCTCTCATGGACAACCAATTAAACGAGTTGAGTAAGAGGGATAAGGTCAACGACATTCCAAATAGATACAACCTTAGGTACAAAAATAAAGGAGGAAATCTTGATGTTCCTGATCGACCTACCAAACCAGAAAGGCCTGTCGAAGATGTAGCAAGAAGTAGAAAGGAGAAGAAAACAAATAACCCCCCACCAGTAGACAAAGGTCCTATCCCATAGGTAAAATAAATTATGAATCCCCCCTCCTTTTTTAACTTTGAGCATGAAATTTATAAGATTGGGATTCCTATCCCCCTTTCAGAACTGATGAAGCATGAAGATTTCAAAAGGAACCTCTCTAAGTTGTTATTGCTTGAACCCTCAAATCATCTTACAGACTCAATCAATTTTCAAGATGAAAAGCCAACAAATATCTTAGGTCCCATGATAGAAGACAGAGATGATTCATCCCCTCCCTTTTATACATCCCTTCTATACATGATAAGGTTTTGCATAATTTTTTGATGGATTCAGAGGCATCTCATAATCTCATGCCCAAAATTGTCATGGAAGAACTAGGACTAGAAATCACAAAAACATACCATGACTTGTATTCCTTTGACTCTAGGAAAGTGCAATGCCTTGGGGTCATCAAAGATATGGTTGTGACCTTTTTTCAACTTCCCATGAAAAGTGTGGTCATGGACATTGTGGTAGCTGATGTTCACCCAAAGTTCGACATGTTGTTGTCAAGATCTTGGATAAAAAGACTCAAAGGAACATTGCAGATGAACCTCACATATGCTACCATTCCTGTGTTTGGGGGGGGAGCATAGGAGACTATACAAATAAGATCAGTTGGCCTATATTATTAGTGATAAATTTGACCCCACAAACCATCCTATTTTTTCACTTGATACTGAGTTGGGGTCTAGTTTATTGCAAATAACTGATGTTCACGAGCCTCCTTTAAAACTCAAAAAACAACGCATGTTTTTCATGAAGTTCCTTTATCCACCACCTTTGTTTGGAAAATGTTCTTTGATGGAGCCTATTCTAAGGATGTTGTTGGTGTTGGAGTGGTCCTTCTTTCACCCTCTCAAGAGATGATATATCTATCCTACAAACTGGAATTTGAAGCTACCAATAATGTGGCAGAGGACGAAGCTCCTGTTTTGGGCTTAAGGCCTGCAAAAGACATGGGGATCAACGAAATATCTGTGTTTGGGGATGCAAAATTGATTGTTAATCAGATTAGAAATATTTATCAAGATAAGCATCCCAGGATCAGAACTTATAGAAATGAAGTGTGGGACCTGATTGACAGTTTTTTCTTGGCTTTCAACATTTCATTCATTTTGAGAAAGGAAAACACAGTAGTTGATTCTTTGGTTGTTTCAACGAGCAATTTCAGAGTTCCTCTGTCACCCAAGCTCAAGTATGGTATAGAAGTAAAATACATGCCCTCTATACCTGAAAATGTCAAGCATTGGAAGGTGATTGAGGATGATGTTGAGATCAAAAGGTTCCTGGAGACCGTTGAGGAATTTTCAGCATTGCATATTGAGCAGGATTTTTGACAGTAATGATGTGGCAGTAAAAGATGGAAGGCCGATTGACAATGATGGAATATCCGAATGTAACATTGACACATAGAAGGATCCAAAAATTTTCAAGCTGTCAAGCATCTTGTCAACAAAGCAAAGGGCCAAATATGTTGAGTTATTAAGAGAATTCACTGATTTTTTCACTTTGACCTACGAAGACCTCAAAACGTATGACACATCTGTCATTGAGCATAAGATTCCATTAAAGGAGGAGGCCAAACCATTTAGGAAGAATTTGAGATAGATAAATCCTATGTTGTTGCCTATCATGGAGAGAGAGGTGAAGAAGCTTTTGGCTGCTTGGATTATTATTCCTTTGAGGTATTCTGAGTGGGTGAAAAAATTGGTCCCAGTGAGAAAGAAGAGTGGGGAAATCAGACTTTTTGTCGATTTCAAAAACCTGAACATGAGATCAAAGAAGGACAACTATCCTTTACCAAAGATGAAACACATATTACAGAGGGTGACTGGTGCATCTAGGATGTCCATGATTGATGGATTTTCTGGCTACAATTATATCTCTGTCTTTCCTAAATATAGAGAAAATACATCCTTCACCAATCCTTGGGGTACATTCATGTATGCCAAGATGCCCTTTGGGTTGATGAACATAGGAGAAAACTTTCAGTGAGCCATGGACATAGCTTTCATTAGAGAAAAGGATAAATTTGTGGTCATCTATCTAGATGACATTACAGTCTTCTCTAGATCTGATAAAGAACATTGTTATCATCTGAGAAAGGTCTTCTTGAAATGAAAAAAATTCGGTCTCTCCCTGAATCCTGAAAAGTCTTTATTTTACATGAAAGAGGGGAAATTGTTGGGGCACATAGTATCAGCTGAGGGTGTCATAATTGATTCAAGAAGAGTAGAATCTATTCAAACCTTGTCGCTCCTTAGATCTAAGAAGGAAGTCGAGTCTTTCTTGGGAAAAATTAATTTTCTGAGAAGGTTTGTTTCAAATTTTGTTGAGTTGGTAAAGCATATCAAATACATGCTCGGGAAGGGGAATGAATTGAAATAGACAGATGAGTATATAAATTCTTTCAATCAAATCAATAAGGCATTGACTGAGGCATCGATGCTCATCAGTCCTGACTACTCCAAGGATTTCTTGATTTTTTCCTTTGCCTCATTTGACACAGTAGCAGTTGTCTTGTTGCAAAAGAATGATAAAGGGTTGGAGCAACCCATTGCCTTTTTCAGTAAAGTATTGAGAGATGCAAAGATCAAATATGACATCATGGAGAAGTAGGCCTATGCATTGGTGAAATCCATCAAATATTTATGGATCTATGTCTTGCATTCAAAGGTCATTGCATATGTTCCTTTAGCTTCTATGAAGGTCATTCTCATTCAGCCTGACATAGACGGAAGAAGGATCAAGTGGATTGCCAAAATCCTTGAATTTGACCTAGAAATAAAGCCCACCAAACTAGTTAAAGGCCAAGGTTTATACAAGATATTGGTTGAATCTAATTGCAAATATTTGGGGGTTAACTTCATCAACACTTTCTCAGAAAATAAGCAAGCTAAGTTCACTGATATAAGTTCTCGGGGCGGCCCTCCGCTAGAAGAATGCACCTGGTACAAAGACATTATATATTTTATGCAGGAGTTAAGGCCTCTTGATGGAATGGGAAAAATCAAGGCTAGAGATCTTAAGCTCAAAGAAATTAGATATTGCCTTATTGATCAGGTTTTGTATTAGAAAGACCCTTTGGGAATGATTTTGAGATGTTTAGACCCACAAGAAGCCCAAAATATTATATTTTATTTTCATGATAGTCTATGTGGGGGAAATCATTTCTGGAGAACCACATCCTATAAAATTATTAGGGACGGGTACTTATGGCCTACTCTATTTACTGATGTCTGTGAAAATATCAAGGCTCGTGTTAAGTGCCATAAATTCTCTGGGAAGAAACAACTCAAGTCTTTGCCTTTGAAGCATGTGGTAGCTTCAAGACCCTTTCAACAATGCGGATTAGTCTTTATTGGGGAAATTCATACTTCTTCAAGTTGATAGAACAGGTGGATCTTGACTGCCATTGATTACTTTACCAAATGGATAGAGGTTATCCCCACAAGGAGTGCTTCTCACAAGGTAATCATTGGTTTTCTTGAGGATATTCTAGAAAAGTTTGGTTGTCCAAAATGAATTGTCACTGATAATGTTTCATCCTTTAAGGCCAAACCATTGATTCAATTCTGTGAGTAGTCTGGGATTGCACTGATTCACTCAAATACATACTATCCCCAAGGGAATGGACTAGCAAAATCCTCTAACAAGAGCCTTATAAAGATCATCAAAATATTGTTAGAGGAAAATAAGAAAGCATGGGATTCAAAGCTCAAGTTTGCTCTGTGGGATGACCTAGCGACTCCAAAGAGATCTCTTGGTGTCTCTCCTTTTCAACTTGTATATGGGATTGAGGCCATATTTCCTTCTCAGCTGGCCTTACCCATGGAAAACTTATTCTAGGACTACCAAAGAGAACATGATGACATGGTCTAGAGGATACTGCAGCTGGTAGAAGTGAAGAAAACTAGGGAGAAGATATTGGAAAAAGTGCATGAACATCAATAGAAGATCAAGAAGGATTTTGACAGGAAATTAAGAAAGGAGGATTTCTAGTTGGGTGATCTAATGCTAAAATGAGATGCGCCCAAGTAGGACAAAGGAAAGCATGATAAATTTGATTCCTTGTGGATTGGCCCCTTCAGAATCTCTAAGATGTTCCCTAATAATACTTACAGGTTGCAGAATTTGGAGGGTGATGAAGTTTTTGGTGGCCCTGTGAAGGGGCACTTTCTAATTTTTTTTTTGTTTAAAGCCACAGTCGGTGTCCCACCATTGTAAATATCATTATTCTTTTTATGTTTATTTTGTTTTAAATAGATGGAATCCATAACCCAAGACTAAGGAACTGGAACTACATTTCTTGGTAGCTTGCAGGGAGCATGCCATCCCCTGTGGAGCCAAATGTTATCACATAAACTTGTCAAAGTCTTGTTGGTTTGTGGTTTCTACCTAGGTCTGTAATGTTGCCTGTCTCTCCTCCTTTTGCAAACCTAATATTAGTTTTTTCCTCTCCGCTTGTAGTCTCTCTTTTGTTAACCTTCACTTGTTTGATTGACCTATTTTCCCTAAGGTTGATCACTTCCCTCTTTTCCTCTGTCACCGACCCTTTTTCTTTCCCGAGCACTCAGTCAGTTGTCCAAATATTTGTTTACATAGGCTGCAACTATAAGCACAAAGCGCAACACTCAGAGTAGTCTGATATGGGCACGAATAAAGCGAACGTGCAAGTGCAGTCTTTCAGCTATGAATGCTAATTGCAGGAATTGGGAGTTCAAAATGTTGTTGAAGTTATTTGTAAAAGATATGAACCCCTGAAATTTGAAACCAGTAGGAGTCGTCCAATCCATCAAAACGCATGGGACCAGATCTGAGACGTGGGGAAAGTCATTTTGGGAAGGATAAAGTGATAAATGTGCAGAGTTATGAGTCCCAAAGTGCCGAAGGTCTGAAATCCTGAAATGTCGATATACATTTGGGTTGTCCGATTCAAAGGGACACGTGGTGCCCAATATGAGAAATCGCGATTTCACAACTTGGGGGTTTTAGCATGGAACACAATGTTTATCCATGAAACATGAAGTAGTGAAATGCAAAGATGCGAAGCACCCTAGGGTTGGGCCCACGATCATAGCTCATGGTTATATGGGAAGAAGGGCCATAAAGAAGGGTAAGAGCATGTTGAGCGGGGAATGGTTGAGGTTTTCGAGCAAGCATCTTGGCTGTTAAAATCAAAGAAAATATGATCGTCGATCTAGATGGGATGTTTCGCAAGTTCGAGCATCAAGATATTTGGAATCAAGTGGAGTGAAGACTCTGAAACTGCGAAATCCCAAAATTTCACATAGGAGCCCCAGGTCATGGCTTGAGGTCGCATGAATTGATAGAGAGAATTTGCGCCAAGAACGAAAGCATTCGTATTGTTCACACAGGAAGACTTGCGTGGTCTCGAGTTGTCAGGGTTGACTTGAAGGAGTCGTGAACATATCCTGAAACATTCATGGGTGTCAGGTTTCATCCCAATCTCGATGAAAGTAGTTAATGGAAATGGGGGAGGTGGTTGAAACCTCATTTCACCCCATAAATGGAAATCATAGAAAAGTTTTATGTGGAGGCAAAGTGTTAGCAAAAAGTCCCCCTGTCAACAGATGCTCCTGCAGAGCCCATACTGATCTTAGATCGTGTCTGACAGAAGAATGAAAGTGCATACTGGCATAAGAGATGCATATGAAAATCTTAGATTGCAGTAGCTAGGTCACACTCCTGGTGGTGGCAAGATTGTTCCGAGTATAAATACTCAGTTTGGATATTTTTTCAAGGTTGATGGTTGAGCTAAGCTCCTGTATTGTAATGTTTTAATGAAGCTATGGTTTTTCTAGTGATGTATATGTATTTGAGACTTCTTGTTTAATGTAAGTTAGTTTCCTTTCATATCTCTGTAACAGATGTGTTAGAACACCCAGGCATGGCTGATCTAGTGGAGGGTAGTTATGTTTTTTGATGTATGTTTGATCATGGTGACATTGCGACTAGTTTTAATTAGTCTCTTGTGTTGTATTTTCCCTCCAACACTGAATGACTCGGGCATGGATGATCCAGTCGGGTTGTTGTTATTGAATTGTGAGGAATGTTTGATTTCAGTTCAGTGATAATTTCATTCAGTTCCCTAAAACTCTGAACCAAGAGGGTGTTACAGGTATGAACTAACTGAGAGGGGGGGGTGAATCAGTTAGTTTAGATTATTAATCATCTACTCTCATTTTTTAACTTTGAATCATTAATCTTAGTGGCAGTGAGTCTTTACTGTAAAAACCAGAGTTATAAACTTA
>SNQJ01S0075627.1:133106-143624 GCA_010110895.2 Picea sitchensis
CCCTTTCTTTCATTCTTTCTTCTGCTTTTCGCATGCCAGCGTTCTCCCTGATTTTCTAAACTGGTTCTTTACTTGCCTCCTCTACGCATGCCTTATCATGAAACACTGTGTTCCAGCATCTGTTTCATTCGTGTTCCAGCATCTGTGTTCCAGCAGTCGTGTTCCAGCATCCGTGTTCCAGCATTCGTGTTCCAGCAGTCGTGTTCCAGCATTCGTGTTCCAGCATGCGTTTTAGCATCTACGTTTCAGCATCTGTGATTCAGTATTTGTGTTTCAGCATCTATGTTTCAACATCTGTGATTCAACATTTGTGTTTCAGCATCTACGTTTCAGCATCCAACATCTGAGATTCAGCATTTGTGTTTCAGCATCTACGTTTCAGCATCCAACATCTGAGATTCAGCATTTGTGTTTCAGCATCTACGTTTCAGCATCCAACATCTGAGATTCAGCATCTGTGTTCACCATACACAATCGATTGCCATCAATGACAACCTTGATCATCTGCGTCAATCTTCTGTTATAGCCATATCTCCAACAGAGGGTATTGTCTTCTGAGTTTTTCCTCCTTAGGCTACTGGAAGTCCGAATGTCCATAGAAGACCTCTACACTCTCCTCAATTTCTTCCCCCTACTCAACTTTAATACGATTTACTGACTGAAGTTAGATCAAGACCTCATTTGCTTATGCATGCCAACCCAATTTTTTGAGTTAAAGCACTATAATCCTGAGACTGCATCCATTAGAACACCCTTAAATTTATTCATTGTGACATAAAAATTGATGGGTATTGGGCTTACCTCTTCTACAATCCAGAGGTGACTTCTAGTGATAACAATATACATGACCTATATATGTTGCATCTCACATATGTATGCACACTGTATATACTGCAGCCTGCATATAAACATAGCATGTCTATACTGTAGCCCGTGTACAACTTCAGAAATCTAGGTTTTTCACCTTTTTTGAAACTCAGACACTTTGTTGCCTCTATTAAATCAACCTACAATGTATCACTATGGCCAATCTGTAGTTTTTCCCTATGCATACATCATCATACATGTTCCATACATGTGTATACAATCATGATCAAGTGTAATAACCCTCACATGGGCTAGACATCAAAACCTCACTTATATGCAGCCTCAAACTTCAAAAACAACTTCAAATAGGTTCTAATAGGAAACCATTGCTCTCTTATTTATACTCTCCAAGTAGCTTCCTCTAGGGGTTACCTTCTAACCAACTTAACCCAAATTCCTTCTTTTAGGGATAACCCACTTCTAACCACTTGTCCACTTCTAACCACTTTATCCACAAATAGTAAACTCTCCACTTCTAGTTGCAACTAATTTATTTTTAATTATTTTCTTATTGCAATAACTTAACCCATGATTAACTCCTAGTTTCACCCACTTTGACTAGTCAACTTCTTCTAGGAGTTTCTAGAATAATTTGACTTCTTTGACCTTCTAGGGGATTCCAGATAACTCATGAGGGTTCTCCAACTTCACAAGGCCATAAATCTCTAACCCTGAGGAGTGATGTGATGTTCCACATATCTTTGGAAATGAAATGACATGTACTATCCATATAGAATAGTCTTCTATACAAATACACTGATATCCATACCTTTATACCTCAAAACATATTCAGTCCCCTAACCATATTGTTGGGGATACCATAATTTTCTACCGGACTTGCTTCAAGGTTGACATCGATGAAAACCAACCCAATTAATCAACAATCTCCCCCTTTGTCATTGGTGGAAACACTATGATGCAACACTAAAGTCATCATGCTCCCCCTGTGACCATCGCTTCTCCTAGAATCATGCCTCTATGTTGTCTTTCCAAGAATCTAACTCTCTATCCATGCATTTGAGAAAAATCTCCCCCTTTGACATCAATGGAAAAGGTAACTTGTTGTCAGGGTGCCTCCCCCTAACTGAACTTTCCTTGGGGTTGCTCCCCCTAACTAAAATATTCCTGAAAAATTCTCCCCCAAACTGAACTGTCCTCTTAATGGTGCTTCCTTGTGTAAATATACGACATATAAGAATAACATTAAAAATTCATTGTGGGGCAGAAACCATGCCAAGTTTCTAACGAGGATACTCAAATGCTTCCCTTACAAGTGGTTTTGAAAATATGTCTGCAATATGTTCTTTGGTGCCAACATACTCAACTCAAATGTTCTTTTCTACAACATGTTCCCATAGAAAAAAATACCTTATTGGAATGTGCTTCATATTGGAGTGTATCATTGGATTCTTTCATATATTGATGGTACTTGTATTATCACAATATATCAGAATGGGATCATCATACTCAACCTGTATATCTGTCAAATTTTTTTCATCCATAGAACATGTTTACAACATGTTGTTGCTACAATATACTCTACTTCGACTGTAGACAATGATACAAATGATTGTTTCTTTATTAGACAAGATGAAAAGAACTCACCCAAGTAGAACATTTCTCCACTTGTACTTCTTCGGTCATCAATGTAACCTGCCCAATCTACATCTGTGCGGGAAATAAGTGATATATCCTTTCCTTTTGGATACCATAATCCAAACTCTTTTGTACACTTGAGATATTTGAATATCCTCTTTACTACGAGAACATTTGATTCCTTTGGTGCTACTTGAAATCGTTGCACGTTTCCAAATTCCTGCATTACTTCTCGTATGTATGTTTTCAAATAAATTAAGTTGTCAATCATTGACATCTATTTCCTCTGTTCTATATACTTTTAATCGTCGTATTTAATTATCTTACAACTGGTCTACATAGGAGTCTTAACCGGTTTGCAATCTTCCATTCCGAACCTATTTAACATTTCTCAGATATACTTGGTTTGAGAAATAAAATGCCTTGGCTACTTTGACATATCTGAAGACCCAAAAAGAAGGATAATTCTCCAAGTAATGACATTCAAATTCATTTTTCATATATGTTACACATTATTTTGGTCATATTGGTGATCCATTAAGAACATGTGTGCATGTTCCCAAAAGAGCCTTTCTTCATGAGGAAAGTGATTGACTTTCTCTTCTCAAAAACCCTATCAAAGAAGGTCGTCGTAGGATTCTCCATAGACAGGGTGCGACGATGCCTATTCATCTCCCTCTTCCATACAAATAGCATGCGACGTCTCTGTAGGCTGCTCTACAACTAGGGTGTGACAATGTCAAAAGGATAAGAAAAGGTCAAACTTTATGAAAGTTATAGAAGATGAGGTGGTGTCTGTATGGTTGGGATCCTACTCGCTTCTCTGATTTGGAGGGATCATCATATTCTCTTCAACCATCTCTCTTTCCCCTATATAAAGAGGGATTTCTCATTGAAAAGGCTAAGGTTAATGAAGTTTGATTCAAGCAACATTAATATTGAATAGGCTAATAATTAGATGAAGAATTCTACTTCAGTTTATACTTGAGAGCTTCATTTCAGTTTATCAAGTCATTGTGGATCTTCTTCATTCAAGGATTGGAGCAAGTGTGCGTGTTGGAGAAATGTTCTATATCTAGGTGGATCTAGGGAGATCTATTTATGTCTGCAATTACCGATAAGTCCCATAACAAAATTGGCAACTCCACTAGGGATGCGACCTCCTTTTGATTTTTTTCTTCCCATTTTCCTTTAGCCTTCCTTCCTCTAATAACTTTATTTCTCTGAGTATGTGGGTGATCCGTCTGGACTCACTGGGTTTATAAGTTCCTTCCGAATTTTTGTCTTCCTTCCAAATTTTTCAAATTTACAGAGATCCTCATACTGTACATCATTGACACCCTGCGAAGACCCTGAGATGTCACTCTCTGCTTAGCCAATCCAGTGTGATGACGTTCCACTCTGCTATGCCAATGGACTGCGATGAACTTAGCTCATTGTTCCATTTCCTATACCCAGCCTGCGATGACTCCTGTAGGTTTTGGTGAAGTGAGTCATTTTGTCTTTTACTACCCAGATTTGCCTTAGTATCCCGAGGAGAAATTATTATGCCCATGTTTGATTGATTCCTGAGTTTGAAGCTTGATTTTGATTGGTTTTTAGTGATTGAAAGTCTTTCTTTGAATTTTGCAAGCTTTTTACTCATTCTCATTGTCACGAGGATATAATATCAGATCTTCATCTAGGTGTTTGTTTCACAAAGGGTCTTTGGTTTGTTTTAAAGTTTTGGATTCATTCTATTTGTCAAACTGTTTGTTGATTAAGAGATACTTTTTGCTTGCTTGCATGAAAAGGTTTTCTTGTCTTTTTCATTTTTGTCTACATTATGAATTTGGTTTGGCAATTGTGTTGTGAGTGTATCGATTTTATTTGATTAGATTTTCCTTTCATCTTTATATCTCTGATTTGATTTGGGAAATGAAGAATTGGAATCATTTATTCATTTTAGTAATCTCTCACAAGAAATTTTTTGCATTCAAAATATTAGTAAAGAGAAGAAATTGGAAAATTTTGTAATTTGTGATTGTTTGGAATTGTGTTCATTCGAAATTAAGGAATTGCAATTTGTAACTTGTTGTACTTAAACAGAAATTCCTTCTCCCTACTGTAACTAGAGTTCATTGAATTGAAAAATTGCACATTCATCTATTTTTTCATTTTATTGGGTCAAGGTCTCAACTTCATCAGTTTCACTTCCATCTCCCTTTTTGAGTAAGCAACAACCTCTAAAATATAGCATAAATTTAAAATTTATTAGTAAATTTTATTTTCTAGGGATATTTTTCACCAACATTAGCTAGGACAACACTTTGGAATAGGTTGTAAGAACACTCTCCAAAGCATAAAAACACAGAATAGTATCTTGTGATAGGGAGAGTTCAAATCCAATTGCTAAATTTTGTTTTGGGAAGCCCTTCTCACACAAGGGTCAAACCTGAGGTCACATTAAGACTGGCAACGTTACTCACCCTTATTTTTTGGTCTTGGTGTAGATAATGCGCATATTATGGGGGTCACTTGACGGTATACCCACAATTATGAGTGGAAGCCTTTCGAGTTGATTTCAGGCTAGATACCCTTCCTTTGCGCATGGATCAGGCTATTGACTATTTACCCAGGCATCACTATTGTAGTTGGTAACCTTAGTATTCTATCTCTTTAGGTTCTTTACATGAGGTGACTGTGGAGGGGCAAGTCTTCACGGTACCTAGAATCGACGTTGGCCAAACTCACCATGGATCCTTGGAGGGTATACCGTGATTATGTGTGGGATCTTGCACCAGGGTGTAAGTCCGTTAAGAAGGTCATCAACATAACTTTTACACCTGCTTATCCCAACCCATTCTTGTCTTGACTTCACGATGTTGGATTTCATCACCAACTAGTGATTTCAAAATAAGAAGGTTTTGTTTGTTTGGTTTGATTCCTAGATTTTATTAATGAGTGTTGTTTGATTCCTCTAGTTGGCCATATATTTTCTTCATTCTTTACTTGGATCAAGAAACATCGACCTTTGTTGTTCACGTAGGATGCAAGGTTTACCCACAGAAGATCTAAAAGGTTACCAACCTTTTCCTCCTAACTCACTAGAAGGATCTCCTGAGGGAGTAGTCAACAACGAAGTAGCTTTTGAGGTTGGGAGAACACTCTCATTAAAAGGATTTCAAATTGTTTCAGACTCTTTAGAGGAATTCAGACTTCCCCCTCTTATACCATATGCACATATACTTCAGATGAAATCGTCCAGGGAAATTTTTGTTGTTGACAACACTGAAGTACCTACCGGACCTAACATGTGATATGGAGTAGAGAATCTATTTTTTTAAAGTGAACCATTTAGGACCCCGGCTCACACTGTTGGAAATTATAATTTTGGTTCTATCCCTTTGATAGTACTTGATCTATACGGTAACCTAGGAGTGAGTCCTGATCCACCTATGGCATCACAAGTTCCTAAGATGTTTGTCACCTACATGGTACCTTTAGACCATTTTACTCGTACTACCAATAATGTTGTCACCATTTCAGACCAATTCTTGATTGGTTCTCACTCGATTCCTACTCTCCATATGGCCCATTCTACTATGGTCCCGCAAGCTACCACGAGTCCTGCTAGAAATGTGGTTATCTACCAAGCTCCAATTGGAACACCACTTCAACCTATATCGAATCCATCACTTCCCCCTGGGTATAGAGATTTGAATACTTCTGTTGCTTCTTCTACCGAGGTTCCATCCATAATTTCTGGAATTTTTGTTCCTCCTAGGTATAATGTTGTTGTTGGTTTTGTTCCTACACCTACCCAGGTTCTCTCTAGAGGGTAGTATGTTCCTCTTCTATCATTTCCTGGAAGATCTAGCCCTAGTGGCTCTAATATTCTTGGAGGCACCAATATTTCTATCACTTCTTCTTTCTAGATTCCTATTGGAGGTCAACCTCAAGTTGGGGGGCAACCTCTGATTGGGGAACAACCTCAACTTGGGGGGAAACCTCAATTTGGAGTCCATAACCCATTATATGGACATAACGTACATGTGGTACAATCTCTACCTTGGAATATTCCTTTCCCATAAAATCTACAATCATCTGGGGGAAACATCCTCAAGTTAAATATTTTGTACCCGCTAATCTCGGTCAACCATATCCAGGTTCTTTGAATCCCACTTAGGGTCTGAACGTTCAATCTAGTGTTCCTTTCCAAGGGAACATCTCTAATCAACCCAAACCTATGGGCTATATGCCTCCAAATCCTCCACAACCGAATCTGTCAGGACTATCTAATTATTTGCAGTGTTCTTATGGTCCTACTCGTATATCTATGGGGCTTCCCCCTCAAAAATACTAGTTTCCACAAGTGAACCGACAATTGCCTTTCCTGACCACTTTGGATTTACCTGATTTGTCTAGGATTTTGAAGGATCCTATCTTACATTCTCCTTATTGGTCCTTCATACTGGCCAAGTTACCATCCAAAATTCCTAAATTTGAGGGTCGAGCAAGAGAATATCTCAATAATCATGTTATGACTTTTTATCTATGGTGTTCATCCAAATCCTTGATAGATGACTCCATCAAATTATGACTTTTCCAATGAACTCTCATGGGTTCGGAAACAAAATGGTACATCAAGTTACCGTGAGGTTTCTTCAATGACTTTAACACCCTATCCATCGCCTTTTGACACATTACCAGTTATCGATTCAATACAAGACGTGAATCGAAATTTTGATTTCTTTCAAGGAATCCTCGTCCACTCATATTTCTGATCACATCCATGAGTGGAGGATGAGAAGATGTTTAATCAAAATTCCCCTTTCTGATCAACTATTGGCCGAGTGGTTTAACAAATATCTCATTGGACCTATTTCTCATGATGTCTCCATGGGTGGTGTTGTCACTGAAGAGCAGGCGATTAGTTGTGATCAGTATCTTGATCTCGCTTATTCACAAACATGAACACTTTACGATTTGATCCTTGATTCTCCTCGTCTTTCCACAAATCATACCCCAACACCTCCAACAACTTCTCATGATACTGATGGTGTGATTGGAACCTTTCATGATGATGCCAAGTCCACACATGTCGGTCACACCAATCCCAAATCTGATAACTCTAATGCACAAAATACTCTTACTCCTGCTCCTTCCATCAGTAACACTGTTGATGTTAATTCTGTTCAATCCACGCCTACCAGAAATAATAAAAATAAAAATAAAGAGAAGGGTAAGAATAAGGAGGACAAGAATAATAATTGACAATATGATAAAGACAAGACACAAGCCGCTGATGAAAAAGATAAATGTAAACCTCGTTACCCCTACCTTATTTGTGGTGATGATCATTACACGAAAGATTGTCCAAGGCACGTCGAGGTTACTAAACTCCTCCAAGGGAGCGAAAAACCTCCTACACCTGTTGTTTTTTCACAATCTTTCCCTTCTCAGCAGCAATCCCAACTGGTCATTCATGACCAAACTTCTCCTTCTACCTCATCCTATGTCCTTATGTGTACTGGTGATTACTCTCTGTCAATCGCGACTCGAGCCAAGGATTACTCTCTGTCAAAAGAGAAAGTTGATGGTATACCACCTTTGTTGGTTCAACCTTCTTCTCCAACTTCACCTCCAAATGTTCCTCTTCATATCAAAAGATCGGGTCTTGATACATTTCTTCACCCCCCTCCCAAGGGAATTGTTTGAAAGTCTGTGTTTAATCCTCATGCCCATGTTTCCAAAAACTACAATATTGTAGAAGATCTTGCACAAGCACCCTCTGCGATGTTAGCTCTCAAATTCCTTCAAAGTTTCCCTACTCAATGGAAGGCATTGTTAAAATCCATTGGTGGAATTTATCCCACAGATACTAATCTCATAATATTTGACTTGGAAGATCACGTTCCAAGGCTTCCTCCTCAATTAGCATTTCAGATCCAAGTAGTTGTTGAAAACAAGAATATCTGTAGAACTGTTATTGACGAAGAAACCCTGAATTGTGTCATGTCTATCACTTGTTGGAAATCCATTGGCCCTCCTACCCTCACCGAATCACACAATACACTTAAGGCCTTCATTGGTACAAACTTTAAACCCTACGGTGTTCTTCCCTCGTTGTCTATTACGTTGGAAGGTAAATTGGTCAATGTTGAGGTTGAGGTCTTCGATGCACCTCTTGATTATAACCTTTTACTTGGTCATAGATGGATTGATTCCATACGTGCAGTTCTGTCTACCCTTTTTCATGTGTTACGTTTACCGCACCAAGGAAAGGTCATTACTGTTGACCAACTGGATTTCTTTAATTCCTATTACCGTACTAGAAACATTACCTTCATCTCGAAGAGACTCCCTAGTTACAAGAATGTCAGAGTGGGTCTTTTGAAAGATTATACTTTGATGGGTACATTTACAATCTTACCACCCGATATTCCCCCTCCTTTTTTTGCCTCTATTAACATGATATCCACCATTGTTCATGAAACCTTGAGTCATATGACCCATGGGTAGTACCTAACCCTAGTGATTAACTCCATTATGGAAACTAGATGCCTTTAAGTCTAGTCGAATCTACTTACCAAGCTATTCAATCGGTAACCCCTTCCTCTCCTTCTCTCTGTGATTCATCTCCCAATCTATTTCATGTAATTTTTCCTACGGATGAGATGATCATGTCAGTCATGTCTATGTAAGACACTCATTGGGATGATGGGAATCACCACTCCATTCTCTTCCTAGAACATGACAACATCGAGAGTTAACAACGGATTTCGACTCCGTCGGTCGTTGTTGTCATTTCTTCAGTTCCTAAGTCATCACACGATGTTTTGTATGAAGGGAAATTGAGAAACATTTCACCTTTCGTCCCTCTCAACATATCCATTAAACCCGGAGTCATCGAGAATGTTCATCTCGGGGCCTGATGTTCTACTGATGAGGTCCACATGTATAAATCCCTTTTCCAAGAATTTTGCGACATTTTTTCTTGGAATTACGAAGAGATGCCAGCTATCGATCCTAATATCATTGTACATGATATTAAGACATACCTAGAAACTAAACCCGTTCGGTAGAGACTTATCCCAGTGCACCCACACAAAGTTGCTACTATCAAGATTGAAGTTGAAAAACTTCTTAAAGATGGCTTTATTTATCCTATGGATTTGACTGATTGGGTATCCAATCTAGTTCTAGTAAATAAGAAACAAGGTACCATCCGCATTTGTGTATATTATAGGGACATAAATAAGGCTTGTCCTAAGGACAATTACCTGACCCCTTTCATTGACCAGATCGTCGATGATTGTGTCGACAACAAGATATTCTCTTTGATGGATGGTTTCTCCGGCTATAATCAGATTAATATTTTACCCACGAACCAACACAAGACCGCTTTCATTTTCCCTTGGGGAACCTTTTCTTACTGGAAATTACCCTTCGGTCTCAAGAATTTTGGTGCAACTTTTCAATGTGCTATGTCTTATGCTTTCCATGATATTAAGCACATTGTGCAACTCTATATTGACGATCTACCAGCACATTCCATGCGTCATCCAGATGACCCGACACATTTGAGGGCCATTTTCGTACGTTGTCATTATTATCGTATTCTCTTAAACCCACATAAATGTGTTTTTTGTGTGGATTCCAGCCAATTGTTTGGTTTTATTGTGTCTATACATGGGATTCAGGTATACCCTGTTGGAAATGTTTAACAGGTAGCATATGCTTGTCATTGATGGCAAGTACAACAATGAAGATGGCATGGGTGCAGGAAGAATGTACAAAGGATTGTTGGCATGTTTTATAGGCAGCATAGACTTGTCATTGATGGCAAGTACAGTAGTGGAGATGGTAGGATAAGAAGGATAAAATTCCCTTGGGGATTCAGACATGAAAGCTCAGGAGGAACAGCGTTGAAGAAAACGCGCGCAGCAAAGGCAAAGCTCAAAGTACAGGAATTTGCAGAAGAGAAGGAAGACAGAGATCCACAACCACAGGATCTCATTCAAATTTCCCGAAAGAATGAGGGCCGTCAGATCAGACAGAAGCTGTACGAGG
>SNQJ01S0075628.1:0-10525 GCA_010110895.2 Picea sitchensis
GAACTCATCTGCAATTCAGCCCTGGAACCTGATCACCCCATTCTTCAGCAGTGCATTTGCAAAGCTAGAATGGTGGATGCTCCCCCGGATGGGGTGGTAATGGAGAACACTTGGCGATTGGAGGAGGACGGAGCACGACAACGGGGCACGGAGCCATGTGATGGGCTCGTGCCACCACCCGCCACCCTCCTGCGACTTTAATACACCTCTTATCGATGGAGCGGGCATTAATGCATCTCCCATCCAACGCATTTTCTATGGCGTTGTTTCTGGTTTCGTTTCACTGTTTATGCTGGTGGCTTGAGGAGTTCTCCCATCCGTGCCCATGGCCGACTCAGGATAGTGCTGGCGGCCCCCCGAAGACTCCCCCTCACCTCTGGACCTTCGGCCGCTGCAACGAACCTCCCATGCCTAACCACAAGCCATGGCTGAGAGGGAGGCCACGACGGGGATCTCCCTGGAGACCTCGTCAGCCTTCGGCTCCTCCCTCTGCTCAACCTCCCACTAGCCCCTCACTTCGGTTTCCGGCAGAGACGGTGGAGCATGTCCACAACCTTGCACTCGTCCCTCGACCGCTTAGCTCAACCTCATGCATCTTTCAATCACCACCGATGGCAACACCACCCCACCCACCTTTCTCGGCTCTTCCAGGAACCTTAGAAGACCAGAACCCTTCGTCCTCGTGCAAGCAAGGTCATAAGGAGCACCCCTCTGCGGATACAGTCTACGGTGAGCAGTTAAAGGACAAGCTGTCCATCCTCTATGGCTTAGTCTTCGAACTTCGCCAGGGGGTGGAGGATTTGCAGTTTCGACTACAGCTCAACAATGAGAAGGTAGCGCTCTTCCTCCAACTCCTCTCCTCTATGCATGAGGCTGTCCTTTCAGGCACGGGAGGAGCGACCTCCAAGCCGGGACCAAATGATGACACAGTTGACGTCGAAGAGGATACGCGAAGCGCGAATTTGAGGCAGGAACCCGGAGCAACCACCCAGTGCGAGGATGTTGGGATGCAATGTGCAGAAGAGCTCAGAAGGAAGCGGAATGATAGCGAGACTGTGCCCAAGTCTCAGATACAGGACACCGCGAGGAGCAGCCAGAACATTGACACCACTGCGAAGGTCGAAGTGCAATGGGGGGATGGAACGACGATTGTCGAAGAGGAACCTTGGCCCGGGGATCTCCAAGGCACCTGGCCAGGTTACATGGCAAGCATCTAGGCTATAGAGGTCGTGTCAACTGTTTTCAGTTTCTGTTGATGTTTATGTAGTCTCAGACTTTACTGTTAGTAGGCATTATGAAACTTTTGATGACTAAGTTGCTGATTGGGCTGGTTTCCCCTCTGTTGGGGCAGTCCAATAAGCATAACAGGACTACCACTGTACTTGGGATTTCCCTTTTGCCTCTGAAAAGTTTTTAATATATTTTACTTCTTACTTAAAAAAAAAAAACTTAAACACCTATAATATGCACCTCCTTCCGTAAGTAAAAAATGAAGTATATATATATAAAGAGCAATAATATATAATCAAGGTTCTCCTTCACAATAATTATTTATGAAAAAATGGGAATATATTACCTTTACAATACATATCTACTTTGTCTAGATAAAAACATTATTGTGARATATACCTTTCTATAATGTATAAAAATATCAATCATTAATAGAGAATAACAACATTACAACATTATGTATACAAGAGTCTATTTCATATTCAATGATATATAAGATTACGAGGTTGGAATTTGAAAATATTGATAAAAGTTTGTATCAAATAAATTTGTTATCATTACATATTAATAAATTTTAAAGTTACATATGAATTTGAGTTTTTTAATATTGATTAAGTTTATTTAAATTTAATTTTATTAAATATTGGGTTATAATTATAGTTTTGTAAATTTTTTTATTTTAAGAATTTGATTTTTTAATATTAATTTAATTTATTTAGGTTTAAGAGGATTTGAATTTTTTGAAATATAAGATTTTTTTGTTAGATTAGATTTATATTAAATGTATAAATTAGGCATCTAAGCCAACGAAATTTTAACCCGTGGACAGTCTCCCTTAAACCTTTGAAAAATATAGATATTATAATAACAATCTATTGATTAAAAAATATATTCCTCGATTACCACAACGAAGTTTATGGTTTACACGTTATTAGGAATGAGATGTTTGAATTTAACCATACAATTTAATGGTTTAACTACAATAATCCTCAGAAAAGATTGATAAGATTTATACAAAATAGCATATTTAATCTGGTGATTGGAATAGATGCACGAATGTAATTTTGGATTAAAATAATCAATCAGTTAGTAAAAATTACATTTTTATGAGTAAAACATGTATTTTTATTATTAAATTTAAGAGAGAATTTAAGAAAGAAAATGATAATAATAATGAGAGACTATTTTGTAAGTGTTTTCTTAATTTTTTATTTGACAAAAAATATCAAAACTATATATATAAATTATGGTTTCACTATTTTCAATCAATATAATAATAAATAAATAATTTTATAATATAATTAAAATAATTATTTTTTAGATTTAAATTTTAAATTTTGAAAGTTGATTTAAAAATTTATCAACTAATTGAAAGTCAAATTTTTTTAACTTAAAAGTAATTATAAGATATCCTGCTAAAAGCAGGTATAATAACAATGGAGGGTTAAAATATCCATTTTCAATTAACATATGACTATAAGTATTGTCTAAGTGTTTTAGGTTTTGATTTTTTTTTCATAAAAATCTAAGAATATAAATAGACAAAGACCAAAACTTAAAACAATTAAAATACTAACTATACCTACATATTTCATATATTTATAAATAAAATAAAACAACAGGAACGTCCCACAACGTGGACGACACACCCATACTGTCCCTCTAGATTAAAGGGAAAGGTCGAACCATAGAGACACTGTCCCTCTAGATTAAAGGGACAGTGTACTTTGTATAAAACGGCCAGAAATATAGACTAAACATTGCGAGATATAGTGGTGGGTTTTACTGACAAGTTCTAGTAGCGCGTGTGAAACTATGAGCCCAAACAACGTGGGAAGCTTTTTCAGGCCGATGTTACTAAACTCTTCTGGCCGATGTTACTCACAGTGAACAACCTAACTGCGACACATAAGGGCACCTGTTAGTTTCGGCACATTTCTCAAGCGATTGATCTAAAAGAGCGTAATTTTGGAGATTCGATTTAGAGTTTACAAATGTTTAAACAATGTCATGTAGGTAACCTCTCTTACAACAATTTAGGATTACTTTTTAAATTGTGAAACCACGGAAACCATCAATCTTAGCCCAAACGTTTCCCCCCATTCCAATTGAATAATTATCGACGAAGTAGTGTACAAGTTATCGTCATCTATTTTATTGTTCATGATGGCAAACTTGCATGAAACTTTTACGGGAGTAAGCTAACTCGGTTTTACTGGAGTAATCTTTTCTCCCTTTTGTTTTTCAGTTAAACAAATGGGTTTGAATTCGGTCAATTTTTTAGAAGTAAATTGAGTTTTGTATAGATCAATGTTTCATGCATTTTAAAATCTTATACTAAAGATTATGTCCCATTTTAAACCAACTTAGATGCTCAAAAAATCTATCAAAATTTTAAATTGACTAAAAATTTAAAAACAAACCACAAAAAAACTTGTCCAAAACACTACTCAAAAGAGAAAATTACTCCCAAGTTAACCCACTCCCACTCCCATATAACATGCTTATAAATGCACATTATGTAATCGATTAATTGTTGCTTTTTAACCAAAAAGGCCATACTAGGGCAAACTTAATGTTTGCACGAACATTATTTAGTCATAGTTTTATTGATGCAATCAAATACACTATTTCAATAATGATAAATAAAACTATATATTTCACTTTTAATATTATAATTATTTTAAAATTTATTTATTTATTTTTATTTTAAATTTATGAAGTATAAAATTTTGAATATTTAATTAAAATGAATATATGTTTTTTTAATTTTTTAATTTTTTAATTTTATAATAATTAAAAAAATTAGACACTTAAATTTAAATTTAAAATATTTGGTTCACTATTTTTCACTATTCAATATTTAGTTAAATTATTTTATGATTTTTAAAATATGCGTTTTTATTTTTCAATATATCTCATAAAACAAAAAAGAATTTAAAACTTTCATTTCTAAATTATTTGAATATAAAAATAATTTTATAAAACAAAATAATTAATTTGAATTTATATATACATAGATAAAAATAGTCATCATGGGTGGTAGTTATTATTATCTAAATTATTTGAATATAAAAATAATTTTATAAAACAAAATAATTAATTTGAATTTATATATACATAGATAAAAATAGTCACCATGGGTGGTAGTTATTATTATCACAATTATATTGTTTAAAGCTTCTTACCTAGTAAGAGATTTTTGGATTGAGAGATATTTTGAGGAATAAATGTAAAGGTGTAGGTTGAACTAAAGAATTGGGAACATAAGATTATTACTACCTCCAATCTAAAACCATTTTAGAAAAATTAACATTTATAATAATTAGAAAAATGAAAAATATATTTTAACTTTTTTTTTATTTTTATAAATTTAACTTTTCTTTAATGTATCTATTAATGTTTATAATTTTATATTAAATATGAATAATTATATAATTAATTATATTAATTATATAACAATTTAAATTTAAATAGATATTTATAATTTTATATTAAATATGAATAATTATATAATTAATTATAATAATTATATGACGAAATAGTTAGATATATTATTTTATAGCATAGAAGACCAACTATATCAACCATTAATTATAATTAATTATATGACAATTTAAATAATTGAATATATTATAGTGTTTATATTTTATATTAAATATGAATAATTATATAATTAACTATAATAATTATATGACGAAATAGTTGGATATATTATTTTATAGCATAGAAGACCAACTATATCAACCATATCTCTTCCAACACAGGTTCTGCTCTTGATGCAATTATCTTAATCTCTAATTTCAAAAAGTTCTTTCACTATTTAATAAAATCGTTTTGTTGTTTTCATAGATATGTTTTTTCTTTTCCATGGTATGATATAATTTTGTTATCTTCATATCCTTAATATTTCATGTTTTAAGAGTATTTATCTTCTTTTGATGCATTTATCTTAATCTCTGGTTTCAAAAAGTTCTTTCACGATTTAATAAAATCATTTTGTTGTTTTCATAGATATGTTTTTACTTTTCCCTACTATGATATAATTTTGTTATCTTCATATCTTTACTATGTCATAATTTTTCTATCATATTCTTTTGGGGTCCTGGAATCTATAACATAAACCATGTGTTTCTAGGATATCAAATATGTCTATAATTTCCTTAAATATGAAAGAATACCTCTTAAATTTTTTTTGTTGAACCCTACTTCCAAACACATTATTCCAATTAAGAAACTTCATATTTTTCAATCCACAATCCACATAGAGAGCACAACCAATTCTATTTTATTTTTTATGAGTTATCTAAAGGAGAAGATCAGAGTGACTCATCTAGCTACTTAGTCAGAGGCCTCTAAATGAGCTAGAGAAGCACAAGTGGCGGTGAATGTGAAAACAAAAAAAACAAAAAAAAACTTTTATTCCCCAACCACACCCCCCTATGGTGTCTACAACCACTTTCCCTATCTTTGATCCCTTGTGGGTCCACAAGTTGACCTCAACTAAAATAGTGGAATTTCAATGTATCAACCTTTGTTATAATTGTGAGAAAATGTTTTTCAAAAGGAATAAATGCAAGTAACACAAGTTATTTTAAATTGATGTGACCCAATCCAACCAACTTAA
This sequence comes from Picea sitchensis, assembly GCA_010110895.2. Taxonomy (NCBI): domain Eukaryota; kingdom Viridiplantae; phylum Streptophyta; class Pinopsida; order Pinales; family Pinaceae; genus Picea; species Picea sitchensis. Next base: position 5,858 of record SNQJ01S0075628.1, read on the forward strand.
GGAAATTTTAGAAAAAAATCAATCTTAAGATGGAACTCATAGAGACTACACTTGCTCCTAATGCATAACCCCCCTAGAGCCTCCTTGTGAGGAAACCCAATTTTTCTTCCATACTCTAGAGAGAGTTTTCTCTCCATAAACCTTGAAGTTGGTGGATTATATCAATCATATCGAGTCCATTGTATTAATCAACAATGACAACACCGACAATTTTATTGATCGTAGAGCTGTTGAAGAATCCAATTGTTATGTATATGTAGTGCACAAGTTTTAGATCATCATCACCAATGGAGGTATGATGAAATGTGGTGGCAAGTGTGAGAATGTGAAACATGAAATGGGGGCATATTTTCTCAAATCCAACATGTTCTATATTGAAAGAGGAGGTTGTGATGTATTTCTAGATGTACAATGGTTACTCCAGTTACTATGAATTTTAAAGAGTTATATATGAGCTTTGATAAGGAGGATTGTAAACACACCCTCAAGGTTCTCTAGTCTAGCTCCCTAGAAATTATCGTCTCTCATCATATGGAAAATCTCTTGAAGAAAGGTACTCCAATGTTATTTCCCAATTCAATGCCATCAAAGTTATGGACAAACCCAAAAAAGGATATTCACCTTGATTTGAAACACCATGTGGATTACCTCCTTCACATGTAGAGTATGATCATGGTATACCACTGATCTCAATAATCAACCGCCTAATATGTATACTTATAGACATCCTTTTTCATAATATAATGGAATTGAAAAGATCTTTCAAGTATTATTAGAGGTTGGTGTGATATTTCTTAGTACTAGCCCTTGTTGATCCTTGGTAGTCATGGTATTGAAATAAGGGTAACTGACACATGAACCCTGACTTTTTCGTTCTTAACAAGTTGAATATATCAAAGAAAAATTCTCCATTCTAGTCATTGATGAAATTTTGGATGAGATTCATGGTTCCCATTGCTTCACTAAACTAGACCTTCGCTCTAGGTATCACCAAATCAAGATGAAGGAGGAAAACATTCCTAAGACTACCTTCTACACACATGAATGCCATTATGAGTTTTTAGTGATCCTTTTGGTGTTTGCAATGCCCCATTCANATTGCTTCACTAAACTAGACCTTCGCTCTAGGTATCACCAAATCAAGATGAAGGAGGAAAACATTCCTAAGACTACCTTCTACACACATGAATGCCATTATGAGTTTTTAGTGATCCTTTTGGTGTTTGCAATGCCCCATTCACCAGGGATGATTTGAAGGATGGACTTTTTTTTTTTAAATGTAGAAACCTTGGCGAATCTCACTAATCCTTCATATTCCAACTATAAAATGTTTGGCGATATTTTTGTAAATATATTCAAATTTTTAAGGATTTTATATAGTTTATATAAATTTTTGGCAATTTTTAAGGTAAAATAATTTTATCCTATAGAATTTGGGAGAATCATTTTTATAATAGAGAATCTTTTTATGGGTAAAACCTTGGAAAATTAACCCATGAGCGAAATTTAGCCCCTAAAATCATCCCTGCCATTCACTTCTGATAGCCTCATAAAGAATCTATTTGACTCTTCTTGTGCAATGCTGTGCTTATATTATTTGATGATATCTTTATTTATAGCGAGACCTATGAAACACATGTGGAGCATGTTGGTAAATCCCTACAACTACTTAAGGATAACTATTCTTGTGCAATGTTGTGCTTATATTATTTGATGATATCTTTATTTATAGCGAGACCTATGAAACACATGTGGAGCATGTTGGTAAATCCCTACAACTACTTAAGGATAACTAAGTGCTCCTCAAATGTTCAAAATGTTCTTTTGAAACTTATAAAGTGGAACACTTGGGTCATATATTTAGTTGGATAGGGGTGCAAGTGTGTTAGGACCCTATAATGTACCTTTTTGCTCATACTTTTTGCTATCATTACATCCTTTTCCCACTCATATTTAAGCCTACATTATCACCTTAATCTATTTTTCCAAAGGCATATAACGTTTCTTCTCTTTGCTATATGTTTAATTTGTTTTACATGTAATTTTACATTACTTTCATACATAGCCATTAATCAGAAATATATAGTTGCTAAAACAATTTGAAGACTGCAATTAATATATCGTTGTTGCTTGAAGACCACGTTGTTGAAACAATCAAACAGTACGCAAATCCCATTGCTGAAACAATCTGTGATTTGCGATGTTGAAACAGTATTTCACATACAACAGTAACAAGAAAAGATAATTAAAGGAGTTGTTACACTGGCCGCAACAGTTGTACCTCAAGCCAACATCATTACAACCATCGTTGCTACTTGAAGACCATGTTGCTGAAACAGTCAAACAGTACGCAAATCCCATTGCTGAAAAAGTCTGTGATTTGCGATGCTGAAACAGTATTTCACATACAAAAGTAACAAGAAAAGATAATTAAAGGAGCTATTACACTGGCTGCAACAACTGTACCTCAAGCCAACACCATTACAACCACTGTAACAACATTTTTCTATGGAAGATCAGAATATCCTATTCCAACATAGAAGATTAGATCAGACTAAGAATAGGATTTGTACGTACACATGTAATTTTATGCTTAATTGTATTAAGAGGATTCTCCTCTTTAAATAGGGGAGAAATCAGCCTTAGAAGGGAGATTACAGAAGGCCTATCTATAAGGGAATTGTAGAGAAGGAGCGTGTTCACTTTTGATATTGTAACTTGTTACATTGGACAGATGAATAAAAGATCATTTTGAGCATTTCTTCTTAGTTCCCTTTCATTTCTGGGGACTCTTGTGAGAAGGAGAGGGCCCACCTTCTTCACAAGATTCACCCATTAGTTTATGTAGTGTGTTAAGTATTGTTTTTATTCATGCCTTGTTAAAACTTTGTTTTGTTGAAACTCTGTTTTCATACAATTCATTCCTAGGTAATTGTTGATCATTTTGATTGACAATTCTATTTGCAGAATGAGTTTATGAAAGTGTGATAGTCAGAGACAGGTGCTGAAGTTTCCTACTTTGGGGAATAGGGTCCTGTTCTCTATTATAGAATAGTTAGTCTTCTTTGCAGTATGTTGAAAGATTCATTTTCCTTAGGTTGTTGTTTCTTAATGTAATCTAGGATTCTTCTGATAATTATTTTCCTTTGAATCTTGAATTCTGCAATAGATAGATTGTTTTTACTGTAATTCAAAGTAGAACTTCAGTCTGTTCAAAGCAAGGTGTGATTAGTGTAACTTTTACTACAACTTTGGATTTATTTTGAGATTGAGCATATACAGTGTGTGATTGACTTTGAAATAAATAGACTTCCCTGGGTTGACAATTTATGTAACACTTGATTGTTTTAATTAATAAACAATTATAGTGACCAACATTTTGGCGTCGTTGCCGAGTAAGGCAATTATAGATTTCAAAAGAATTTATGTTTTTCTTTCAGATGTACAGATTGCATGAGAGGACGCAGAGCCCCCAAGGAAGCTGACCCTACAGGTGGCAGGGGAAGAGGAAGGGGAGGAAGAAATACTTTTATCGACAAGATTATATCAAAATCTGAATCTTTTGTTCCTCAATGACCAAGCTCTCGAAAAACAAGGCCTCAACCTTCCTTTCAAGTGAACTTTGAAACGGAGACAGTTGAGAAAGCAGCAAAAAACATTGAGGATCGAGCAAGTGCAGTAGGGGAATGAACAAAAGAAACCATGGATGGGTATAATGAAAAACTGCACCATGAAGAACAGGTAGGTCTTGAAGGAGAGGTAAACGATGAAAACTCTTTTTCTACCTTAGGATTTCCTATTGGTGATCTTCCGAGAGGAGTAGCTCCCATGAAGAATATTCCACTTTCAGCTTTATCTAACTTTCATGGTTTATCTTCTGAAGATCTTGATGACTTCCTTTTCGAGTTTAACATATTATGCAAAAGTTATGATTACATTACCAATGCTCAAAAGTTAAAGCTATTTCCAGCAACATTAAAGGGAAATGCATTAAGATGGTTCATGAGTCTCGGAGGTCATGTAATCACAACATGGGAACAAGAGAAAAAAGAGAGTAACTATTCAAGATGATACAGAAAGAGGACGAAAATCTGGAGGACTTTGTGGAAAGGCTACAATATAATCTACAAAGATCCAGTCACCCCGATGTAAGTACTTATATTCTTAAAAAAATATTATTCAAAGGAGTAAGGAATGACTGATCCAGGTGGATATCGGTGGCCACCCACCTTTTCCAAATGGCTCAAAACTGTTTTCTAGCAATTTTGGCAATTTACTATTTTTAGCAGGTTTTAACTTCCGGGGCCATTTTGAGGGTCCAAATGAAGGTTTTTCGAGATCGAGGTTCTCAATGATAGCTAGAGGAATTATTAATATCCCTCAAAATGAATCTCCTCGACGATACCTTTCCAACGAGCTATCACACGCCTAAAGCGGAGATCGTATGCAAAAGTTACGACCCCGGGAAGTTGATGTACTCACTTACCCAAACGGGGCCCACATGACTTTTGACGCTTCATCTCCTAGGGTTAGCTTTCTGGATGTCTAGGGTTTTTGACATTCCTTTTTATTGTAAAAATACCTTCAGAGCCTCATTGTAATCATCTTCTTGCGAATGCGAGTAGCCGTCACATCTCTTCTCAGAGATAAGCTGCCACCATTCTAGCG
>SNQJ01S0075628.1:15532-41424 GCA_010110895.2 Picea sitchensis
CAGATTGAAGTTGCCTGAGGACATGCAACCTTTTTAGTTGGGGGGGGATGTTAGGACCCTATAATGTACCTTTTTGCTCATACTTTTTGCTATCATTACATCCTTTTCCCACTCATATTTAAGCCTACATTATCACCTTAATCTATTTTCCCAAAGCTATATAACGTTTCTTCTCTTTTCTATATGTTTAATTTGTTTTACATGTAATTTTGCATTACTTTCATACTTAGCCATTAATCATAAATATATAGTTGCTAAAATAGTTTGAAGACTGCAGTTAATATATCATTTCTTGTTGAAGACCACGTTGCTGAAACAGTCAAACAATACACAAATCCCATTGCTGAAACAGTCCATGATTTGCGATGTTGAAATAGTATTTCTCATACAGCAGTAACAAGAAAATATAATTAAAGGAGTTTTTACACTGGCCGCAACAGATGTACCTCAAGCCAGCACCATTACAACCATCATTTCTACTTGAAGACCACGTTGTTGAAACAGTCAAACAGTACGCAAATCCCGTTGTTGAAACAGTCAAACAGTACGCAAATCCCGTTGTTGAAACAGTCCGTGATTTGTGATGCTGAAACAACATTTCACATACAACAGTAACAAGAAAAGATAATTAAAGGAGTTGTTACACTGGCCGCAACAGCTGTACCTCAAGCCAACACCATTACAACCATTGTAACAACATTTTTCTACGGAAGATCAGAATATCCTATTCCAACATAGAAGATTAGATCAGACTAAGAATAGGATTTGTACGTACACATGTAATTTTACGCTTAATTGTATTAAGAGGATTCTCCTCTTTAAATAGGGGAGAAATCAACATTAGAAGGGAGATTATGGAAGGCTTAGTTAGAAGGGAATTACAGAGAAGGAGCGTGTTCACTTTTGATATTGTAACTTGTTACATTGGGCAGATGAATAAAAGATCATTTTGAGCATTTCTTCTTAGTTCCCTTTCATTTCTGGGGAATCTTGTGAGAAGGAGAGGGCCCACCTTATTCACAAGATTCACCCATTAGTTTATGTAGTGTGTTAAGTATTGTTTTTATTCATGTCTTCTTAAAACTCTGTTTTGCTGAAACTCTGTTTCAACTGATTGTTGCATCGTTTTAATACAATTCATTCCTAGATAATTGTTGATCATTTTGATTGGTAATTATGTTTGCAGAATAAGTTTATGAAAGTGTGATAGTCAGAGACAGGTGCTGAAGATTCCTACTTTGGGGAATAGGGTCTTGTTCTTTGTTATATAATAGTTAGTCTTCTTTGCAGTATGATGAAAGGTTCCTTTTCCTTAGGTTGTTGTTTCTTAATGTAATCCAGGATTCTTCTGATAATTATTTTCCTTTGAATCTTGAATTCTGCAATAGATAGATTGTTTTTACTGTAATTCAAAGTAGAACTTCAGTCTATTCAAATCAAGGTGTGATTAGTGTAACTTTTACTACAAATTTGGATTGCTTTTGAGATTGAGCATATACAGTGTGTGATTGCCTTTGAAATAAACGGACTTCCCTGGGTTGGCAATTTATGTAACACTTGATTGTTTTAATTAATAAACAATTATAGTGACCAACAAAGTGGATCCTAAGAAAATTGAGGCTACGAAAGATTGGTTAAGCCCTAAGAATATAAAAAGATTACATGGATTAATAGGTTGTATAATATGCTATAGAAATTTAATGAAGAATTATGGAAAAAAATATAGCTTACTTAACTAACCTACTCATAAATAATGTTTTTTTTCCTGGAGTGATGCAACAAAGCATGCCTCTTTTGCTTTTACAGAATCCATGTGTACTACACTAATCTTAGTAGTTCTCGATTTCACTAAGACTTTTGTCCTGGAATGATATGCCTCTATAAAATGTATTGTCATTATGCTAACACAATAAGGGTTCTCATTAGCATTCACCAGTTAACAGTTCCATGACTAAAATTTGGGAAATTCCACATATGAGACATAAATGATGGCTATCATTCATGTCCTCAATACACATAACCCATATTTCATTAGGAGGCATTTTTAGATCAAAATGGACCATCATGACTTCAAGTAATTTTTGGAATAGTGGTTGTCAGCACTAGAGAAACATAAGTGGGTCACTAAAATGCCAAGTTATGATTATGAGATCATACACAAGAAGGGAAAAGAGAAGGTCACTACAAGGAGAACACCTTATTGCAGACGTTTTTACAGAATCCCCCACAAAAATCTATCCCTTCTCTATTTATAAAGGAGGTTGTTAGCATAGGTGGGTGGGTGGAGNCGAGATGATTATTTCACTATTTAATGGTTCGGTGTGTCTTATGTGAAACACCACTAAAATATGTGGTAATGTGACAATAAGCATGGCACACCGGTACGTGTAAGTAATAAAACCACATGAAAATGGTGTTTGTTTGATATAGAGCATTGTTGGTAAGGCATAGGATTTTCTCTAGGTGCACCAACTAGTTTTTTATACTTTTTTGCAAAAATAAATAAATGGATTTTTTAAATAAAATTTGTTTATACATGTGTGTGTTTCATAATTTCAATTTATTTATCTATATATATGTTCCTAATGATATTTGTATGTGAATCAGAGATGTTGACGATGAGAGGAGAACCATAAAAAATAGTAGGTCGAGACACACACCTTTGTGTGTGAGTGGGAGTTTAGTATTCCAGATATAAAATAGTATGCAAAACATAAATATTTTAGCTAGAAGTGGCAGAACAACAATGATATAACTAGAACAATACCAGGACAATACCAAAATAACACCAGAAAGAGCACCTTGCTTAATGATAGAAATTTTCACTTGCCTCTTCGAGGGGGCAACGTCCAATAGAGCAATGCTCTATTACAATAATATCCAAGACAAGATTTATCATACCCTCTAGTTATATTTATACTAAATATATCTATCCAAAAGAACAATCTAGAGGAAGATTCTTCTATAAGCAGAAGCTTCTATTAGGTCTTCTTACATTTGACTTATTATTCCTTATTGCTAGGCCTTATTCATATTGGCCTTTATTACATGGAATTATATTATTCTACCTACGTGAGGGGTTAGGGAGGTTAGGCCCCTAACATGCCCTCCCCCTTGAAGAACAACCTTGTCCTCAAGGCTTCAGATGAGGGAATTGTTGTAGAATGTTGGTTGACTCCTAGGTGGAAACTTCTGGAGGTGTGTCTTTCCATTGGACTAACACTTCCCAGATGGTGCACTGACGGAGACGACGCTCTCTATGGGCCAAGACTGCTTGTGGTTGCAACCATATGGAACCTTCTTCATCCAACTCGGGAACACTAGTTTGAGTTTGACACTTATTTCCAATCACCTTCTTTAAGAACGAAACATGAAAAAAAGGATGGAGTTTCAATTGACTGGGTACAACTAACTAATAAGCCACCAAGCCCACATGCTTGAGCACTGTATAAGGACCATAAAATTTGGGCGCAAGTTTATGATAATGGTGAGATTTGAGGGAAGTCTTCTTATAAGGTTGTAGTCGAAGAAATACTTGGTCCCCTTCAAAAAAATTATGTTCAGAATGACCTTGATTAGCTTGTTGCTTCATGAGATTTTGAGTCATGACCAAATTGTCTTTAAGGGAACGAATAATAGCCTCTCGGACTGTAAGATTTATGTCAACCTCTTGAACCTTCGAGACCCATGGCATATAGGAGATAATTGATGGGGGATTTTGGTCGTAGACTGCTTCAAAAGGATTCATGCGAGTAGCTATATGGTAAGATGTGTTGTACCACCATTCAGTAAGGGGTAACCATTTAGCCCATCGATTTTTTCCGCTCAGATGCAAAAAAACTCAAATATGTTTCCAAACACTTGTTGACAACTTCCGCCTGGCCATCCTTCTAGGGGTGATAGGCAGTGTTGAGATGCAATTGGGTGCCCTGTAGGTCGAACAACTCTTACCAAAAATTGTTGGTGAAAGTAGGGTATATGTCAAAGACAATAGAATTAGGCATACCATGAAGCTTGAAGATATTATCCATGAAGAGTTGAGCCACTGTGGCGGTTGTGAATGGGTGTTGAGGAGAACAAAAATGAGCAATATATTTGGAGAGATGATAAACAACCAGCATGATGACTGAATTATTTCCCAATTTAGGTAAGCCTACAATGAAGTCCATATAAATATCTCACCAAATAGAAGGGGGAATCAGAAGAGATTGTAGTGTGCCTAGAGCTTTGACATTTTCTCCCTTGTTGCATTGAAAGACCTCACATTCATCCACAAAGGTGGGGACGTCTTGTTTCATACCCTCCCATAAAAAAGAACATTTGACCCTTTCATAGGTTTTGGTAAATCCATAATTCCCTGTTGTGGGTGAGGCATGAAGTTCAAAAAGCACCGTGGATTTAAGTTGGGATTGCTTGCATAAATACAAATAAACTTTGTAGTGAAGCTCTTCATTATTCCAAGAGTACCCTAGAGAAATTGAAGAATTGTGTTGAAATTGGTGGATCAGGCTATAAATTTAGGGGTCTTGCAACCATTCTTGACAAAAAACTTGGAGCTAATCTAGTATAATGAAGGAGAGGGAGAAAAGGGACCCATCTTCTTCATATTTTTGGGAAAGAGAATCGACCACTACATTTTCCTTCCCCTTCTTGTAAATTATCTCATAATCATAGCCAAATAGTTTGGTCACCCATTTTTTCTGCATGGGGGATGAAATTCGTTGTTCCAGGAAATACTTGAGACTTTGATGATCAATTTTGATTTGGAATCGTTGACCCAATAAGTAAGGGTGCCACATATCCACAACATGAAAAATAGATAATATTTCCTTTTCATAAATGGATTGACCCAAATGTCACTCTGAAAGTTGTTTTCTAGTGAAGGCCAAGGGCCTTCCATCTTGCATGAGGATGACTCCAATTTATTTCCCAGAAGCATCACATTCCAATATGAATGTCTTTGTGAAGCATGGGAGTGTTAAGACAGGGGTCAAGCACATAGAATATTTTAAGGCTTGGAAGGAATGATCCACAGCTGAAGTCCAATTGAAAGCATTCTTTTTAAGGAGGGAAGTGAGAGGATCTGCAATGTTTCCATAATTATGAACAAACTTCCTATAATATACCTTTAAACCCAGAAAACCACACAAGCTCTTAAGAGTTTTAGGGGGAGGCCAATCTTTCATAGCTTCAATTTTGTTAGGATCCACTCGGACACCATCCTTGCCAACAATATGACTCACATATTCCACTTCTTAGGCACCAAAGGCACATTTAGATTGTTTGAGAAAAATTTGGTGCTTAGAGAGGAGATGGAGAACTTGATTCACATGGGAGAGATGAGATGACCAAGTTTTAATATAGATGAGAATATCATCAAAGAAAACTAAGACAAAATGAAGGAGGAAAGGATGAAAGACATGACGCATAAGACTTTGGAAAGTGGAAGGATCATTACATAATCCAAAGGTTATTAACAAGAATTCATAATGACCCTCATGAGTGCGAAATTTTGTCTTGGGAATGTCTTCATCTTTCATGCGGATTTGGTGGTAGCTAGAACGTAGATCCAATTTGGTGAAGTACTGAGCACCACTCAATTCATCCACGAGGTCATCAATTATAGGAAGGGGGGATTTATCTTTTATTATGAGTTTGTTGAGGGAACAAAAATCATGACATGGGCGTTAAGTACCTTCTTTCTTGAGTACCATGACCATAGGGAAAGAATTGGGGCTAGTACTGGGATGGATAACATCGAATTTGAGTAATTCAAGAACAATTTTCTCAATTTCATTCTTCTGGGCGAAGGGATACTAATAAGGCCCAACATTGGGAGGAGGATTTCCCGAGATGAGAGGGATGGAATGATCATGGATGGCACAGGAAGGGGGAATTTATTTGGGGGTGGTAAAAACAACTTGGTGGCGAGAGAGGATAGATTGGAGGTCGGGATGCACAGAAGGTGTCTCAACAACATGAATGGAGTGGAGTTGGGCGATAATTCCTGAATTACCTTTTTTGAGGATATTTTCCATGCGATGGGAACTGATGATCTCAAGGGCGCCTACTGTGATGCCTTGGAACTTATACTCTTGTCCCTCCTGTTGGAATTGAATGGTTAATTCCTTAAAATACATGAGAATGGGGCCAAGAGTACGTAACCATTCGACACAAAGAATAATGTCACAACCACCCATGTCTATAGAAAACATATGGGATTTCATGTGATATTGACCAACTTGGAGTCACATATTTTCACATCGTCCCCCACATTTCATGGAACCACCATTGGCAATCATGATTTGAAAATTATTGACTGCACGGATGTAACAATTGACTTCTTGGGAAATACGATGATGAATAAAGTTATGGGTGCTACCACTATCCACAAGGATGATGGTTCTCCTATTTTTGATGTAACCAATTAATTTGAGAGTCTGGGGAGTAGAGAAGCCAGTGAGGGCATTAAGTGAAATCATCATTTCAACTTCGGGTGGGTCAGAGAGTGGGGTGAGGTCATATGGCGGTGGTAGTTCCTCCACAGGTGGAAGAACAACACCTTATTCAGAAAGATCCCCAGTCACAACCATAAAAATATTTTGTTCCTTACACTTGTGCCCGAAAAAATATTTGTGATCACAATTATAACAAATACCCTTGAGTTGGCATTCAACCATTTCATCCCTGGTTAATTTCTGAATCTTGAGGGGAGTTGCAGAAGGGGAAAAATGGGTGGTTTTAGGGCGAGGAGGAAAGGAGGGTTTGCGGGTCTGGGAGGACACAATCTGTTGGTCTTCCTTTACTCATTGATTATATTCCAACCAAGTTTGGGGGTGTGCCATGAGAACATGGGCATGGATTTCATCTTTGAGGTCACTGATAAATCATTCCCTAAAGAAAGAATCTGACTTGCCCTTCATTATGAAAGCCAAGTGCACAAATGTGGCAATAAAGTCTTCCACTGTCCCAGACTTATTTAACTTGGTAATATGACCTAAATGGTGGGTGCTAGAGTCAAAGCGGTCATAAAGTTTGTCCACAAACTGTGTCCAAGCAATATACCCCTGGTGTGCCTTTTTTTTTGCCATTACCACCATTGCCATCATTCTGGATCCATATGTAGGACACCATAACGAATCTTGGATAAATCATCAGTAATTGCATTAAAAGAGAAATGATGTTCCATTTGGGTGACCCATCATGTAGGATCTGATCCATCAAATTTGTTCACCTCAATTCTAGGAGGGCTGAGCTCTTGGGAAATGTGGGTAGTATGAGGGCCTTGGTAATGGGAAGAGTCATGGTCATCTTGATAAAATGGTTGTTCAGAAGAGGAATGGTTATGGGAATGGCCTAAGAAGTGTTCTTTGAGATCTTTGAGGTAGGAACATTGTTCCTTGAGGTCTTTGATGTGGGAACATTGTTCCTTGAGGTCTTTGATGTGGGAACATTGGTCCTTGAGTATCTCAATAGTTGAGTTAATGGAGATAATTTTGGAAGTGAGATGCTTGATGGTGTCCTTGTGATGATGGTTGTCAGAAATCAAGGCATTGAGGTCTTGGGATTGTGTGTTATTCATTTGGACAAAGGAGTAGGAAAATGGTATAGGGTAAACAAAAGGGGTCCGGAGGGGTGGGTGGGACCACGAATAAAAAATGGTGTCAAATGATAGGTACCACTATGATCAAGGAAAAAATAGGGATCCAAAGGGATATGAGCCAAATAAGGGCGTCAGAGATGGGTCCGGTACACAAAACAAATTTGGGTTAAAAATGATATGTATCACTGGAATCAGGGCGAAGAGAGGAATCCAATGGGATAGGTCCCAACTAAGTGTGTCGATTGGACCACTATAATATTTTTTCCTTTTTTACTCCTACAGAGTTATACTTTGGACTGAATAATACTGACTGAATAATACTGCAGTGAAAAAATTCCCAAATGCTTAACATGAATAAATTTGTAGTAATTTCGCAACTAGAAGGAAGAAGGCACATTTGCGTGACAAAAGATCTTATCTGTTCTATTTTTGTTTCTGTCCCAAGGGTTAGGGTATTCAAATCTTCTACAGACAAGGGTTTTCCCTATGCTATAGCTCTCTGATATATGTGTGGGGTCCAATAGTAGTACTCGACCCAATATCTCAAGGCACCAACTAAGGAGTCTAGACTGTTCCCTTTACCGTACTACTCGACTATTGTTAAGTACCAAAGACTGAATACAAAAGCACTACAACAGATATACAAGAACAATATGAAAAATCTCCTTTATTATTATCAAACCCTTAGGGTAGGGAAACACCATACAATGGATCCTATTATGGAAGGGATCCTCTCTTGTTCACTTGCCTCTTCGAGGGGGAAACCTCCTAATGAGCTTTAGCTCCAAATAAAATAATTCTCTTCATATCCCATTACAATGCTTGGACCTCTTTATATAGTTCTACCATCACCTAAGAACATTCTAGAGGATGAATCTTCTAGAAGTAGAACTGATGCAGGAGCATCACCAAAAAAACACAAATGGAGGACAACTGGATATACACCAGCGCGCATTTAGAAAGGATTTTGAATTTCAAAGGGTTGCGCATTAATGCAATATCTAAGGGGGGTGTATTTGCTTTTAATGATTTGGGGAATTGTAATACAGATTTAGATCATTGCTCTTATCTGTCGACTGCGGATGTTTATTGTAATAAATGATAAGTAGTTGGTAGTCTTTAATTCAATAAGATGGCTTAGAGTAGTAAAAGGGAAATCTCAAGAAGACTCCCTCGTATGTATTGTATTATCATTCTCATTGTAATTTGTTGAAGGGAAAGAGAGAATAGGAGAGTAGAGAAGAACACAGATTGTAGAAGTTGTATGAGAAGATAATTGTTGTTATTGAGACCATGTACATAAGCACTTGAATTAATATAAGAAGGCTTTGATCCAATTTCATGGTGTACTATGGTTTTTGTGTGTATCTATTGAATGATATGTTTACAACTTGCTTATATTATCTGTTATGCATTTGTTTCAATTCCGTGTGTGTATGTGATTTCATGTTGAATGAATAAGTCTGTGAGGAGAGTATAAGTTTCAATTGTTTCTCTTCCTAAGAATTCCTACAAGGAGTGCAGTGAAAGTCCGCAAGGAGTGCATCGACAGCTTCTGAGTTTTATCTTAGAAAAATCAGGAGATATATTGTTGAACTTATAGCTGCGAAAGTGACAGAGTAGCACAGAGCCACACAAGGCATGCGTAGGATAGGTTGAGTCTTAGACTTTTCCAACCCGGGAGAGAGGTTAAAGAACCTATGTTGAAAGGAGTGAACATAGTCAATTCTCAGATAACTAGAGGTTATCGTGAAGGCCGCAAGGAGTGCATGCAGGGTTCTTTAGAATCCAGGGGTTTGCAGCAATAATCAAGCTCAGGAAGGATAGAGACTTGGAGATTTTGGAGGAAGGACGAGGTTCACAGTCACCTCGTGGAATTAAGATTAGAAGTGTTGATGCAAAGATATCTGGAAAGGAGCCATCAAGAATCTCGAAGGAAGGTATAGATCCCTGGAGGATAAATATGTCGACAATTGTGTGTTGTTATATTTGGTGGATTTGGAGGAGGATAATAAACAGAAGTCACACAACACTTCAAAGCTCAGGAGGAATAGTTTGAGCCATCGATATGAGAATATATCTAATCATCGATTCATTTTGTTGGGACAAGAGTTCGGAGATTGGGAGTCTGGAGGAAATAAGGAAGCCATCGTCCAAAGTTCCTATATGCGAAGTCCTGATTCACGAAGAAATGATCTAAAGCGTTGGATCACGGGAAGTCATGGACCGTCGATCTGACATAGTGAAGTTTGGAGTTCAGACTTTAGAGAAAAGGAGGTGAGTTAAATTTCAGGTTCGTGAAGCATGAAATCCCGAAGCGCTTAGGAGTTGGGCCCAGGTCATAACCGGAGGTCATGTCAGTGGAGGATAAAGAGAGGAGCTAGCGTCCTCTAGGCTCGAGTTCAAAGTTCAGGGATTGAAAGAGTTAGAGTGACTCACAACAGAACTATCTGAGGCTCAAGGTCGCGAAGCACCTTTTGGATAGGCGTGTGGTCATAGCCAGGGATCACGTGGAGGAATATTGTGCCTAGTGCTAGTTCGTGCAGGCGAGGTTTCGGAAAAGGACCTGTGGATTTGTTTCCTAAAGGTTCTCGTAGGGAACTGAAGAGCTGCTTCAGCTCGAGAATAGGAATATCCATAGACCGGGCGGTTAGTGGACCCCACTGAGGTGGGGGAACTGTGTCAGGTGGTATCAGAGTTTACAACTATTGTTTTATGTATGCAAGAAAAGACAGAGGACAGTTTTGATTTGAATTCTGCGTAGACAGATTGACACAATGCCGCTAAGGAGATGTCCAAAAAGATATTTACCTGATCCAACCGTGGAAATGGAAATGAGAGAACTTCGTGCTCGATTAGATTCTCTGGAGACAGCATAGAGACAAACACCTGATACTGGAGATATCAATGAGGCTGAAAGTGAGAATGAAGAAGGAGCAGAAGAAGTTGTAGCCGAAGATGCTACAGAGGAATGTTTGCTAAAAGATGTTGCAAGAAGGGGTGCCAAAGAAAAATTGGACATCTTGATGTATGAAGAAAACTTGGATGTTGAGGAGATTCTAGATTGGTTTAGAGATCTAGATAAATACTTCAACTATGAAGATATCGAAGAAGATAAGAAGGTTGAGCACATTGTCACTAGGTTGAAGGGACATGGAACATTGTGGTGGGATGACCTGCAGGCTGACAGACATTGTAAAGGAAAACAAAGAATTAAAATCTGGGACGGAATGGTAGCGAAGATGAAAGACAAATTCATACCCATAGATCATCAAATCAATCTATTTCAAAGAATGTAGAATTTGAGACAGAAAGGGATGACAATGAAGGAGTATATAGAGGAGTTTTGCAGGTTAAACATTATATATGGTCATCGTGAGAGTGATGATGAAAAGGTTTCTGTATATATGAATGGCCTAATATATGAGATTCAAGATGAGATGAGCATGGTGACAATCATAAATGTGGAAGATGCTTATCAGGTTTCTCTGAAGGATGAAGAGAAATTGGCCTGAAATCAAGGTCAAAGGGGCAGAGGTAAAAGTCAGAGCAGAGGCAAAGAAATTGCCCATGATAGAGTAAAAAAGCCCAAGGATGAAGAAAAGAAGCCTCATAACCACCCAGAAAGGGGAGGAAGTTCACAAGGAAGACAATATGCTGATAGGAACACTTTTCCTCAGGCAAGAGGAAGAGGAAGATGCAGAGGAGGTGAAATAAAGTGTTTTTTTTTTTGGAAAGATAGGACACAAATATTGGGAATGCCCCAAGAGAAATAAAGAAGGAGGCGAAGATCACATTTCATAGGAACAAAGGAGAAATGTTGAGGAAGAATATGCAGAAGGTGGAATATCCTTAATGATTAGGAAAATTTTCTTGAAGCCAGAGAAGGAAGTGGAAAATCCAATCCAGAGGAACAGTTTGTTTAGGACTGCTTGCAAGACCAAGGATAGGGTATGAAAATTTATAGTTGATGGTGGAAGCATGGAAAACTTAGTATCCACAAAGATGGTAGAGAAGTTAGAATTGGAGACAGTTGCACATCCAAGCCTGTATAAAGTTTCGCGATTGCAAAAGGGACATCAAGTAACAGTCACTAAACAATGTTTAGTTGAATTTAAGATCGGGGGTTATAGGGATGAGATTTTATGTGATGTGATTCCCATGGATGTCTGTCATCTTTTGTTAGCAAGGCCTTGACAATATGACGTGAATTTTATTCATGATGGAAGAAGGAACACTTACACCTTGGAAAAGAATGGTAGGACACATATGTTGCTGCCAATTGAAGACAAGAAGGTGAAAGAAGAAACAATCAATACTATACTTCTCATGAGTGGGAAGGAACTTCTGGATGAAGTCAGGAAAGAAGAAGAAATGTAGTTTTTTGTGGTGAGAAAACCTAGAGTCATCTTGACCAGTAATTCGATAGATGATCTACTTGAGGAAATTTAGGAACTATTGGAGAATTTCGCTGATATAGTGGTGGAATATTTTCCTTGTTCCTTGCCACCCTTCAGGAGTATAATCCATCACATTGGCCTTATACCAGGAGCGAGTTTACCAAACAAAGCAATGTACAGATTGACGCTGCAAGCGAATGAAGAGGTTAAGAATAAAGTCTAGGATTTGATGGACAAAGGGTTGATTAGAGAAAGCTTGAGTCCATGTGTTGTAACAACAGTGTTAAGTCCGAAGAAGGATGGTGGATGGAGAATGTGTACAAACTTGAGGGATATAAAAAAAATGACCAGCAGGTATAGATTTCCTTTACCCAGGATGGATGACTTGATGGATTGCTTGAGTGGAGCAAGGTTTTTTTCAAAAATTGATTTAAAAAGTGGGTATCACCAGATTCAAATGAGGGAAGGTGATGAATGGAAGACAACATTCAAGACAAATGAAGGGATGTATGAATGGCTTGTCATGCCATTTGGATTGACGAATGCGCTAAGTACTTTCATGAGATTGATGGACGAAGTCTTGAAATATTTCATTGGGAAGTTTGTAATTGTGTATCTTGATGATATACTAATATTCAGTAATACCGAGGAAGAACATTTGAAGCATTTAACTTCTATGATGAGGAGGTTGCAGCAAGAGAAGTTGCTGATAAATCTGAAGAAGTCATCTTTCATGAAAACATAACTCATTTATTTGGGTTTTGTGATCTCTTCGAATGAGTTGAAGATGGATCCAAAGAAGGTAAAAGCAATCAAAGAATGGTCGTCACCAAGGAATATCTTTGAAGTCAGAATATTCCATGGATTAGCTAGTTTTTACAGGAAATTCATCAGAAATTTTAGTGCAATTTGTGCACCAATGATGGAAACAGTCAAGAAAAGACATAAATCTTTTCATTGGATAGAGGAAGCAGAGAAAAGTTTGAAGTTGTTGAAGGAGAATATAACTAAACAACCAGTTCTAGTTCTGCGAGAATTCAACAAAACATTTCAAGTCAGATGTGATGCAAGTGGATTTGTGATTGGAGCAGTCTTGAGTTAGGAAAATAGAACAATTGCATATTTCAGTGAGAATCTAAACAAGGCCAAGAAAAATTACTCCACGTATGATAAAGAGTTTTATGCAGTAATTCAAGCCTTGAAGAAATGGAGGCACTACCTAGTTCCGAAGGAGTTCGTTTTGTATAGCGAAAACCAGGCCTAACAGTTTATAACCAAACAAGAGAAAATAAACCACAAACATGCAAAATGGTTTGAGCTTATGCATAACTTTATTTTTGTTATAAATAACATTTATTGAAATTCTAACAAGGTTGTTGATGCATTGAGCAGGATATGTTTGATTCTGCAAGAGTTTCGAGTGAAGACCTTAGGTTTTGACAACATTAAGGATATGTACAGGGATGATTTTAATTTTAAAGATGCTTATGAAGCATGTGAGAATCTTGTTCTGAGAGACATAAGACAATGGAATGAGAAATTGATTCAGGATGGACTATTGTTCAGAGGAAATAAATTGTGTATCCTGAAGAGTTCCATGAGAGAAAACCTTTTGAAGGAAAATCATAATGGAGGATTGGCTGGACATTTCAGCCATGATAAAACATTCACGCAACTGAACAGTTCGTATTATTGGCCATAAATGAGGACGAATGTTAGAAAATTTGTGAACAAATGTAGAATCTGCCAACACATAAAGGGGAAAAGACAAAACACTGGGTTTTATCAACCATTGCCAATACCAGAGAGGCTGTGGGATGCAGTAAGCATGGATTTTGTGTTGGGACTGCCAATAACATAGAGAGGATGTGATTCCATATTTGTGGTAGTCGATAGATTTTCCAAAATGGCACATTTAATTCCATGTCAGAAAACCAGTGATGCAACACACATTGCAAATATGTTTTTCAAAGAACTTGTTCAACTTCATGGGTTACCCAAGAATATTGTTTCAGACAGAGATACCAAATTTGTTGTTCATTTTCGGAGGACACTATGGAAGAAGTTGGGGACGAGTTTATCCTTTAGCTCAAAATATCACCCTCAGACGGATGGACAAAATGAGGTGGTAAATCGAAGTTTGGGAAATTTATTGAGGAGTTTGGTCACTGGACATCATAGTCATCGGGATCAGATTCTGCCACAAGTGGAATTTGCATATAATGACTCACCTAATAGGAGTATAGGAAAGACCCCATTCCAGATAATGTATGGAATGCATACAAGGGGAGTATCTGATTTGAGGGACTTAGAGAAGAATGAGTTCAAGAGTGTTGGAGTGGAAGATTTTGCAGCCGAGATGCAGGAGCTTCACAGTAAGATTAAATAGCAGTTGCAAAGTTCTAACCAGGGATACAAATGCAGAGAAGATCAACACATGAGAGAGATTCAATTTGAAGTGGGATATTTAGTCTTAGCACACCTCAGAAAAGAAAGGTTCCCAAGGGGAACATATAACAAATTGAAAACGAAGAAAATAGGCCCGTGTAAAATTTTAAGGAGGTTTGAGGCAAATGCTTATGAGATAGGATTTCAATATGATGTGGGCATATCACCCATATTCAACGTAGAAAATATGTATCCTTACAGAGCAATTGAAGCAGGAGGAGCATAGAGTTAGAAGGAAATTCATTGGTTCAAATAGATGCCTGTAGCTAAAAATCCATAGATGGAAAAGATCATTGATCAGAAAGTTGGCAAGGAAACCTGAAGGAAGACATATTTTGAATACTTGGTAAAGTGGAAGGGACACCCGATTGAGGATGCCAGTTGGGAAAGTGAAGCGAATATCCATAAACATGGATAGATGGTGTAGAATCTCATGGACACGAGTCCATGATTTTTTCAGCTAGACGAGTATGATGCAGGAGCATCACCAACAAAGTGAAAATGGAGAACAACTGGATATACACCAGTGTGCATTTCGAAAGGATTTTGAATTTCAAAGGGTTGCGCATTAATGAAATATCTAAGGGGGATGTATTTTCTTTTAATGGTTTAGGGAATTGTAATACAGATTTAGAGCGTTGCTCTTATCTGTCGGTTGCAAATGTTTATTGTAATAAATGATAAGTAGTTGGTAGTATTTAATTCGATAAGATGGATTAGAGTAGTAGGAGGGAAAACTCAAGAAGACTCCCTCGTATGTATTGTATTATAATTCTCATTGTAATTTGTTGAAGGGAAAGAGAGCATAGGAGAGTAGAGAAGAACATCGATTGTAGAAGTTGTATGAGAAGATAGTTGTTGTTATTGATACCATGTACATAAGAACTTGAACTAATATAATAAGGCTTTGATCCAATTTCATGGTGTACTATAGTTGCTGTGTGTATCTATTGAATGGTATGTTTACAACTTGCTTATATTATCTGTTATGCATTTGTTTCAATGTTGTGTGTGTATGTGATTTCATGTTGAATGACTAAGTGTGTGAGGAGAATATAAGTTTCAATTGTTTCTCTTCCTGAGAATTCATGCAAAGAGTGCAGTGAAATTCCACAAGGAGAGCATCGACAGATTCTGAGTTTTATCTCAGAAATCTCAGGAGAGATACCATTAAACTTATACCTATGGAAGTGCCAGAGAAGAACAGATCCATGCAAGGTGTGTGTAGGCCAGGTTGAGTCTTAGAATTTTCCAGCCCGAGAGAGAGGTTGAAGAACTAATGTCTCAAGGAGTGCACAGATTCGAAGCTCAGATAACCAGAGGTTATCATGAAGGCCGCAAGGAGTGCATGAAGGATTCCTTAGAATCCCAGGGTTTGTGACAAGAATCAAGCTCAGGAAGGATAGAGACTTGGAGATTCCAAACGAAGGATGAGGTTCACAGTCACCTCGTGGAATTAAGCTCTGAAGGGTTGACGCCAAGATATCTGGCAAGGATCCATCAAGAATCTCGAAGGACGATATAGATCCCTGGAAGAGAAAGGTGCCAACAGTTGTGTGTTGTTATATCTGGTGGAGTTGCGAGGAGGATAAGAACCAGAAGTCATATAACACTTCAAAGCTCATGAGGATTATTTTGAGTTGTCGAACTGAGGAGATATTAGATCGTTGATTCCTTTCGTTGGGACGAGAGTTCAAAGATCAAGAGTTGGGAGGAAAGAAGGAAGCCATCATCCAAAGTTATGAGACGCGAAGTCTCGATTTGCAAAGAAAGGATCTAGAGTGTTGGATCATGGGGAGTCATAGACCGTCGATATGACATAGCGAAGTTCAGAGTTTAGATTTCAGATAAAAGGATGTGAGTTAACTTTCAGGTTCGCAAAGTGTGAAATCCCAAAGCGCTTAGGAGTTGGGCCCTAGGTCATAACCAGAGGTCACACAGTGGAGGATAAAGAGAGGAGCTAGCGTCGGCTAGGCTCAAGTTCAAATTTTAGGGATCAGAAGAGTCAGAGTGACTTGCAACAGAACTATCTGAGGCCTGAGGTCGTGAAGCACCTTTTAGATAGGTGTGTGGTCATAACCAACGATCACCTGGAGGAAGCTTGCGCCCGGTGCTAGTTTGCGCAAGCGAGATTTCAGAAAAGGACCTGTGGATTTGTTTCATAAAGGTTCCTGCAGGGAATCGAAGAGCTTCTTCAGCTCGGGAATAGGAAGATCCATAGACCGAGAGGTCAACAGACCTTGCTGAGGCGAGGGAACTGCTTCAACAACCCTCTATGAAGTCCTCTTATATTTATTATATCTAACTACCCATTTATTATATATAACGACCATAGTGGGCCTTATTTAATAATATAGTGGACCTAGTCCACCTTACATTGAATGGACTCCACCATTATCACTATGGGCCCTCTGGGTCCCCCCACTATGTCTCTAGCTACCTTACATTCCATCCCCCTTATGAAATATTTGTCCTCAACGCTTGATGTACCACCATATACCAGGGTCCCATGGATAAGTGTGGACCATAGTGTTGAAGTAGACTAAAGAACTAGGGTCTCATTGAGAAATGGAAGCCACCATGCTGAAGTAGTCCCACTTCCATTGTAAACTAGGGTCCCATGTCCAATTTCTCATGTTAACCCTGCATGGAAGATATCGACACCCAATAACCAACTAAAAATGATGCTCCCGATACTGACACCTATCATGTAGATCCAAATAATAATATCCATCCACATATTGGGAGTGGATCAAAGATGAATCTGGAAGGAACAATACCATTGTAAAATATGCAAGATGGAAGCTAGTAATTATAACTAGCTCCTGATGTGGGACATTGATGTTATCTACATAAGGTGGAGTAGAGTCATCAAATAAAATATGGAAGTGGTTGTCATCCCCAAAATGACAACTATCCATATACCAATCATCGTAATCAGCCTCCAGATCATAAAAAGCATATATTTATTGATTATATTCATCTGTGATGTCTTCCATAAGAAATATCTCCTGCATGCTATCCAATGAATCTTGAATACTAAAAAAACTATCATTGAGGTCGTCTATGAGGCCATCTACAAAGTCATCCAATGTGTCATACAATTGGGATTTGAATGCTTGAGTAATTTATAGAATTTTTTTGAGGGTTTGAGAGGAAATAGCCATCTGAGCACCCTATGAACTCCACAGTCCCACAACCATCACGAAAAAACCCAAAAAATAGAACAATAAATTACCACAGAAAAGCACGGGTTTTTCCGGAAAACCCTGAAAAACTACTGAATTTAAAATGCTCATAACTTCACTCCTCGGAATCCATTTCAGCTGATTGGTTTTTGAAATTGGGTATTTTTCCAAGAGGAATTCAAATAGCCAATTTTTTTTCCAAATTTATCTCGTAAAGCTTCATATCTGAACCTGAAGTATGTCGCCCTCTTTTTCTTCCCTAGAAAATTTTTGCAAAAAGAACAAAAGTTGCTTCCCTTCTTTGGCCAAGGAGAGTGTTCGGATACCACTTGTCAAGTTCCAAAGACCTGAATACAAAATAAAACAATAGTACCAAAGATATATTAATACAATCACCACACAAGATATATGCAACAATATAGAAAACCACCACTTTATTATATCAAAACCCTTGAGGTAGGGAAACACCATACAATGGATCCTATTATGGAAGGGATCCTCTCCTATTCACTTGCCTCTTCGAGGGGGAAACCTCCTAATGAGCTTCAGCTCCAATTACAATAATTCTTTTCATATCCCATTACATTGGTTGAACCTCTTTATATAGTGCTACCATCACCTAAGAACATTCTAGAGGATGAATCTTCTAGAATTAGAACCTTCTAAGAATTCCTCTTACATTTATTATATCTAACTACCCATTTATTATATCTAACTACCATAGTGGGCCTTATTTAATAATATAGTGGACCTAGTCCACCTTACATTGAATGGCCTCCACCATTATCACTATGGGCCCTCTGGGCCCCCCCACTACCTTTCTAGCTACCGTACAACTACCCAGGTACTAGAGAGTATCTTCCTGAGTGTTGTTCTCAGTGGAACTATAGAAATCAGGCGACCAATCAGTTTATCTACGAAGGGCTTCAGGATATCTAGGTCGATCCGTATACAGGTGATGTGTGATGCGCTACCACTCGAAGGGGTGCCAACAGGGGTTACAAGGGTGGCCAACATATGTGCGCTTAAGTACCACTTGTATTTCCTGTGTGTATGACTCCCCGAATGCGGGTTTATGTGTTTAATGATAAATATCTATAGTTTTAAGATGCCAAAATATGTCTCTACCCTGAAAACAAATTAACCCACAATTTTTTGTCAAGGAAAGTGATCTGATACCACTTGTAGTATTCCAGATATAAAATAGTATGTGGAACATAAATATTTTATCTAGAAGTGGCAGAACAACAATGATATAACCAAAACAATACCAGAATAATACTAGAATAACACTAGAAAGAGTACCTTGATTAATGATAGCAATGTTCACTTTCCTCTTCGAGGGGGCAACCTCCAACATAGCAACACTCTATTGAAATAATATCCAAGAAAATATTTCTCATACCCTCTACTTCTATTTATACTAAATATATCTATCCAAAATAACAAACTAGAGGAATATCCTTCTAGAAGCAGAAGCTTCTATTAGGTCTTATTACATTTGACTTATTCTTCCTTACTGCTAGGCCTTATTAATATTGGCCTTTATTACATGGAATTATATTATTCTACCTACATGAGGGGTTAGGGAGGTTAGGTCCCTAACAAGGAGGCCGAGGATAGGGAGAGGGAGTTGTTCCCTCACCCTATTACATAGCCAACACATTCCCCTTTGATGGATGTTTGCCTCCTTAAGTTTTCTCAGGATGGTACGTCCCTTAGGAGGAACTATTTGTTGTTAGAGAAACTGATTCGTCATTGGGATCATGGGAAATAAGGGTTTAGGGTAGGTCCTGATTTGTTGTATCATCCCACGTATAAGGATGCTTATTTTATCACCGGGTTGTCCAAGAGGGGAATGATTTTCCCCAGTTCCATGATCTATTGCATGTTGTTGTAGGAGAGACCGAACTGGCATATTTGCATAGATATGTCCATTTGAAGGTTCATTCCTCTTTGGAGTTCTATTTTTATGGTGGTCAAATACAATTAAATTCATTTGGTAGAGAGGAGGTTAGGTGTTATTCTATTGGCAGTGTCACAATATAGCTCTAATGGATAGCACATTGGCTTCTTTTTTTTGTATTATGTATTTAGTTTAGTGTAAAGGCCCTGATTGATTAATTGGTTGAAGATAATTTTGAGATAGTTTTGTTTTGCATTAGATTACTATCATGCCATTTTACATGGGATGATATTATTCACATTCACATCAAAGTTGTTTACACTATGTTTTGAGAGGATTCATGCCACTCGTCCAGTAGTATCGTTCTTTCCTACCAGGCATATGCTTGATGAACGTATGCGCATGTGGGGGAAATTGTTTTCCAAGAAGGGTGAGCTCAAGTTTCCCATTATTCCAGACAATAGGGATGTATGCGATTTATTGGCGGTTCTTTGCACAAAGTTGGTGGATGCAAAAGTGGCAAGGGGGTCAGCAGGAGCATGTACCCACATGAACGTGCATGCGTTCTTGATGTTAGAGGTTCAGAAAAGTCCAAACCTCCACTCAATATGACACATAGGAACGTTGGTAGGAATTTGCCCACCCATTTTTTAAGGGACCACGAGTGTGATTCATGCCCATTTGCACATTGTTCCTTGAATTTTTCATTGTTTGATCAAGAAAAGAGGTGGAGTATGTAATGTCCTTAATATGAACCCTTTTCTAATTGTACATATAAAATGGTGAGTTGTTGGCACCAAGTTTTGGTTTTGCGTGCAGTTGAGTAGTGCACGGGGAATCCTTATCGAATAAAGGGTGCACACATTTCACAGTGTTGCGCGCACCTAGGTAAGTGTGTGGGGATGACCTGGGAGTGTGCACCGAGTTGATAGATATGTGTGTGTGTGTGTGTGTATTGAGTCTGGAGAGCCCGTGTGATTATGAGGCTAGTGAGTTGGGATGTAAATAGTCTAGTGCACCCATCCTTGTAAATCATATTCAAGTATTAATATTATTACATCACTACGAGCAGACATATTATACGAAAAGACACGAGAGGCTAACCCCACAGGAAAATGGAAAAGGGGGGGGGGGACTTAAGTCCTAGGGAATATTTTATTAATTTTTACAAAAAGTGTAAGTTATGGATATTTATTTATCCTAAATTATTGGGGATATGAATCAATCACCAAGTGGATAAAGTTACTTCTAAAGGTGACAAGTGTCAAGTTTAAGGCATGCAATATATATTGTTGACCTTAGTGTATTTGTGAGGGGAACTCATTTTTTGGGGGATTTCATTCACTCTCATGTGGAGAAGGGGTTGGAGCATCTCAGAAGGATGACTATTACCTTACCTGGAAAGAAAATCTTATAAGTTTTTTATGTATTGTAACCAAAGTTTTGTTGTTGAAGAGGCATGTTTTCATTCCTGTGAGAAATATCTCTAGGTGAGAGATTTGTTTTTCAAGAGGCAGGTTGTTATTCCTGTGAGAATTCTCTCCAGGTGTGAGTTTTGTTGGGAATTGTTCCATGGTGCATTGGGAATTAGTTGCAGGGATATAGTACTTCCTATCCGACCTGTTGTTGGAACCCTAGAAGGGAAGTGGGGAAACTGAGGGACTATTAAGCAGAGAAGGGGAACACTTACTTGGTTGTGATAGGTGTGTGGGGAATGAGAGACTGTAGGTTAGTTGCAATGATGGGTACCTTGGACTGAGTAATTTTGTTGATTATCCGATATTATATTAGCATTAGGAACCCTTTTTCCTTGGCGTAATTAAGCCCCAAATCAGAGGTGACGTGTTGCTGAAATATTAAGAGAAACAAAGTCTATGGATGGGAGGAACGTTTGAGTTCTGTGTACAGTTGGTGACTTTTCATAAAATATAAGTGTCTTTATGAGCTTGTCTCATTTACTATGTGCGTAATTATGTGTGTTTAATATGGGTTTAATTCTTCTATGTTGTTGCATATAAGTAATTGTTGTTATTTTGTATTATGTTGCTTGCACATATAAATTGTGGTGCTGATAGTTATTATCAATAGTCGTGCATGAGTATGATAGTTGTTGTTAATTTTCTTGTTATATTAACCTTATGATATTGGTTATAAGTCTTCAAAGTAATGTTAGAATGGACATGCACACATGGAAATATTATGTGTGCACAAGAGGCTGGATTTACTTGTGCGCATAGGGAAGTTGTCTGCACGCACAAGGAGAAAATAATTGGTATGTGATGCCAAAATAGTTGCATGTGCAGAGGAGGTCACATATTGATAATGGATTACGCAAAAAATAGTGTTGTGTGTTCAATTTTCTTATGCCCACACTTTTTGTGTTAATTCTATTGTTTTAAGTTGTGTAAAAAGAGGAATGTTTGTGTGGCGTGACCCAACTTAGAGTTGAGCATGTTACTTCAAGTAATATTGCACAAACTAATGTTATAGAGTAGAATCTATGCACTAGATTTTGGAGTAGCGTTGTTCAATAATAAGCTGGGTAATGTTACAGTATGGTATCAGAAGCATTTTGATAGGTAACGGGGTTGTTGCATATTGGTATCAGAGTGAAAGAAGTTGTGATTGTGTGGCATGGCCCAACCTAGGTGGTTGGGGACATTACAGTTTGGTATTAGAGCTACGATTTCAACATTGAGCCTGCATGGGATGAGTTTCTATTTAAGGAAAAATTTGGACTGATAAGTGGCCGAATTTGGAATTATAGTGAGGACATGGTGTACATAAAATAAGAATGTGTAAGTGTGCACACTAAATTTTGGACATTGCAAGATGTAATTCTGCAGTAAAAAATGGTGCACAGGTATGCACACTAAATATCGAGGATGCGCAGAGAAAAATAATGTTGCATGCACAATACTGATGTGTGATGTATATGTTGAATATTGACATCTTTCATTGGCATGTGTTGAATACCATTGCATGCATAGGATTCATAAGGAAGGATTCTGACAAAATGGTGTAGACCTTTCCTGAAGTTGTCTCATAAATTCTCCTAACAAATCTTTTTTCCTGCACATTTTGCAGAATTATCATTGATTAGAGTAGAACAAAATCATCACATAAAGTCAAAAAGCATGGAAGAAGCATAAAGATCCTTTAGCCATGATGATGAACTCGGAGATATGTATGTGGGTTTGAGTGATGATGGTACATAATCCAAATAAGAGTGCATAAACTTGGTAGAAACCATAAAGGGACTGAAAAAATATGTCCAAATCTATAAAGTTGATAATTATAGGATTATGAAAGCTAAGGAGCAGGAAGGTGATTTCAATATCAAGTTGATGAAAATAATGGATAGAATAGAAAACAAAATGGATATGGAGACAGATTTGAGTAGGTCAATAAGCCGCAAGTCTCATGATGAGAAAATACAAGAAGCAAGAAGTGTTGATAGACATCATCACCACTCACCAAAGCATTCATTTAGGGAAGCGTACAGTAGCTCAAGTTCTTCTCCTATCAAAAATTATAAGAAAATGAATGGGGTGGATGAGCTACATGGGGGAAGACAAGATGAAAAACAAGGTGGAACAGAGGAAGAAAGGGACTAAGCGACTATTTTTCAGAAATACTACGCAAGGACAAACAACTCTCAAGGATCCCAGAATGATGGAGACAGTGGGGAAAAATCCATGGAAACAAATGATTCAATGTTGGTGTTGTGGAGGAGATAATATGCACAAATATTTCCCTAAAAGAGGTGATAAAGCGAGGAATGTGTACAATGTACAACAAGTTGTGACAGTTGAAGACATGGGGAAAAATGTATGAAGTATTTATGCATCTCTGGATAACAAGCATAAATCCTTGATACATTTTATCATGTTTAGTGCATCCATAACTTTTTCACGTGGGTTAAGATAGGACACCACACATTTGTCATGTATTTGGTCAACCATCCAACTGTTAGGACATATTTTTGGCATATTTTCTTTTAAATAATAGGATAAGGCATGCTTCTACCATTCAGTCGTCTGAATTCTTTCCTATCACTAACCCATTTCCTTCTTTTCTCTTCTTACAAGACAACCCGTAGTCACGTTTCCTTCGCATTGTAAAGAATAAATTTATTGATTACATCAATTTCTTAATTCACTGATGTATACAAAAATTAAAAATGAATAGCATGCGATCAAATACATATTATCAACTTAAAGAATGAATTTATTGATGGCATCAAATTCTAAATTCACTAATGTATACAAGAATTCAAAACAAATAGCATGGGATGAAATATATATTATCAGCTTTAATGTAATAACTTTATCTGTATTAAATTGACAAAATTTAATTGACTTACTCTTTACCAAGCACCTTTTTCAACTCATTTGGAGTAGCTCCCCTTCCCTTTTTTCCTCATCTTGATGGTCATCCCAAATGAAACCCCCTATTATGTCATCAATTTGTTTGATGTACTCACTAGCATGATATAATTACTCATCTACTATGTACCCCTATGCCATAGAGCCTTATGGTTTTTTCCCTTTGTCGAACAAACCCCTTCAATTTTTTCATGTACCTCTCTAAGAAGAACATCAAATGACGTGAGAGTACCCTAGCTAATTCAACATCATCAGGTAAGTGAATTGGAAGATGGAATTGCAAGTCCATAAAATTTGTGGTCAGTTCCTTCTCAAAAATATAGATAATCTTAGTTACCACTCAACGCCACCATGGAATGATATCCATATGAATCTCCTTTGATTTGATCCAATGTACAAATTCATATAATTTCGATATGGCACATCATAGGTCCATGGGGAAGTCATGGTTCACATAGCCACACATGAGCAAAGGATAATGACACTGCAAAATAGACACACACATCATTAATTGCCATAAAACTATGAGTGCATTGCATATTTTTACCAACATTAATATAGAAGAAGAATAATGTATTCAACATACATACTCTTAGAAGGTTCATATGGTCATGTGATTTCAACCTTCACAATTTCCCTTCTACAATGAATCAATGTGGTAGAGTTGACCCAAAAAAAGAAGGTGCCTTCACACCCAATATAACATCCTTCATCATAGAAAGATAATGTTTCTTCAAAATCCATGGGACATCACCTTCTTTATAAGACCAAGAGGTTCAAACCACTCCTCTAGTTTCTTTTCTTTGCCAATATTATTTTTTAGTATTTGAAGCAGTACGATCTCTCTTAACGACCAATGTGTTTGTTTTATTTGATTATATGTGCCTCCATAAATAAGACAAATCATTTTTTAATATATGCATTGGATATAGTAAGTGGCCAATCTTAGGATGATCCCAATATGGAATCTCATAAAATACATATTTCCTTTTCATCCCAATGGGAATTTTCTCAACATACGTGTCAAAAAAATTGGGATCATTGAACATAGGTTCCCCATTTGAATTAAACAATTCTACCATTTGATTCTCCTTCTATGTTTCATATGCCCTAATCCAATATGTCGGTGTCATTATTTTAGGTCTATGGATTCTCTCTAGTTTACCACTGTAACAAAATTAAACTCTTATATAAGGGTGGTCTTTTGGGAGGAATACCATCGAACATTCGTACATCGGCTTATGTAGTTGGTTAGACTACCTAACCTTTATAGAAGTTATATTACATTTACACCGATTATGAACTTTTGTTACAAGACCTACGATGCTATCATATACATAGCATGTTAGTGTCAAAAATATAGTTGCACCAAATGAAGTATTTCAAATAACATTATAGATATAAACAAATCAATAAACATGCTAACCAAAGAAAACTCCTAGTCTTGGATAATCATGTGTGGTGTATACACATATTCCATACAACGTAAAATACCTCTCCATTGAGATGAGTATTGATACATAAAATACATATATCCCTTCCCGTAAGTGCTTAAATTCATTGATTTGTGGTTGGAGGTAGACATCCATTCTCTTCACTTGTCATCTACCTGGGACTATAAGAGCCAACATAACATGTTCATTCTTCACGAAAAACCATGGGGGGATATTTTTATTGATCACTACCACTAGAAAAATAGAAGAGTTGGTCACTTGGGGGGAATGTAGGTTAACTCCATCCATATCTGTTAAGAACCAAATATCAATATAGCATAGAAAAACCTCAGAATAACTACTCAACACCTTGAAAAAGAGAGAATTTCAGATAATAAGCCTCTTCGAGGGGGCAAGCTCCTTTTACCCCACATAAATGTTCAAGTACAAGATGATTCCAAATGAAAATGTCTCCTTGGTATATATAGGAGACTAGGAGGTATAATTACAACTAATGGAATAAAGC
>SNQJ01S0075629.1:2285-16444 GCA_010110895.2 Picea sitchensis
CAATGCCTTGGGCCTCTAATCCTTTCTCTTTTGGTATTCCAGACATGTCTTCTCACTTTCCATCCTTTGTCTCGTTGTCTTATGTGAATCCTAGTTTTGGGTCTGGGGGCATGATGCCTCCTTATTCTCCCTTTTCGTTTGGTGGGGGTCATATCCCTCAAACAAATCTCATGGTAGGAGGTTGTACTCCTCCTTCCTTTGGACCCAATGTTACAGACATATTCCCCTGCGGATAGGTGCACTTTCCATTGGATTACTAACCCTTATACCAAGATAGAAACAATCATTTGGACACTACCATTCCTATAAACTCATTTTTCTTATCGAAAAATAGAGGAGAGGGTAAAGTAGGATGTACTATGTTTACGATTTTTTTCCTAGTTTCTCCTATCCACAATCTTTATCCAATTCTTGGCGCAAATCAATACATGCAATGAACAACAGAAAACAAGTGACCTCCTTCTACTCTAATGGATTAGGAAAAGCAAATTAATCTATGTAAATCAAATTAAACATAGACAAGCACATGAAACCATATACTTGAAGTAAATAGGCCAAGTATATTAGATGAGAACTTCAAGAGGAAAATTACAATCTTCAGATGATGTTGCAGTAGCCTCTCCAAGTCCTCATCGTCCAACCCTTGCTCCAAAGATCCACAATCAAAATAACAATGCTTTGTTGATTTTCTCCTCCTTTGTTTACCATGGGAATGCCTCCATTTATAGGTTTTGAGAGGCTCAAACTCCTTGGGTATATTTGGAATTATTTGATTATATGGCTCCAATAGTTGTGAATCGAATCCCTAGAGTTATATTCGACCCAAACCAACTCAATCCATCCATAGTTGTCTTTAGAAGAAAATGGGATTTCTTCCAAGATTTTGTCAACCAACTCAATGCTCCCTCAAAATGGGAAAAAAAGTGCTACAATGCTCCGCCTGAGATGGAAAAGGAGTGCTAGCACTCCCTGTGTATGAGCAGGGGAGTGTTGATCTTCCAAAAAGTTACCAAGATGAACAATTCCCTACAAAAACATGTGTTCATATTGTCAGAAGATGGGGCTTCTTATTCTAACCTGCTTTAGGGGTTGTAGCAAGTGTTTTCATGGTGTCGTTTACGGTGTGACACTTAGGGAAATAGAATGTGAAACTTACAACACTTGTGAAAAAAATGAGACACTTACGACAATGAGAATGTGACATTGTCGAAGTGAGGAATTTTGATGTGTAACAGATTTCCCCCCAAAGTGTGAAGTCATAAAATGAATGTTGATGGGAGAAACACTTTGTAGATTCTTCGAAGCAAGGGTATGGAATTGGGGAACCTGGTAGAATCTACATACAACCATCAAAMAATGTTAATATGTGTTCCATTCCCRAGGCATTCATACCTAATCTTGGAATAGAAGTGACTCAAAGTATGGATGCCAATAAATACATTGCGGATCCATAATAATATTGACTAAGGAGATGGCCACTAGGGATACAATGTGGATCCATCTCTCTATGACCTGACTTGWTCGCATCCATGAAATAATACATAGTGGAGCTATGATGTGATAATAACATATCCATAGACCAATACAAAGTGAATCTATGTTAAAACAAGTATATCAGTTGGATAGTCACCATTGGAACCTAGGTAAAGTATATATGTAGATGAATTCTCAACCTAGGTTCTTCGTCCTGATCCTTATAAAAATATGATTTTGTCCATGTCAATAGATGATTTGATTTCGAACATGATAGAAAACACTTTATTACCGATCTTTGAGGTATACCGTTAACAAGTGCGAGATAAATGACCATTGATGTCGATGATTTTCAAGGTACTTTTAAAGTACAATCCAGTGAATGTCAAAAATGAGTTGAAGTCGAACATTCATGGAGTGAGTCGGTCAACGGTCACTGATGAATACCCACTACCAAATGTGAGGAGGCATTCCATTGAGGCATGCAGGTCCCAAGGTACTGATGTGTTCCTATGTCTATTTAATGTATAATTTGTTGAAGTCGACAGGAAAAGACTAGTCGAAGGAGGGCATTGATGTATCCCCCATCAGTCGACACGAAACTTGTCACAAGAATGTGATAAGATATATTACATGAAAACGAAATGACATGGCTATGGAAACTGGTAACTTTTTGGATTGTTGAATTTTGAGGCGGAAAATTCCCTTGAACACTGAGGCATAATGTAAGACTTGGCAACATAAACTCAGAGTGGACCAAAATGTAATGCAGGGAATGTTGAGGCATTCTTTGGATGGGTGAAAGGAGTAGAAATACTCATAGGATTGTCTCAGTGTGGAGGTTTAATGGATTATCCAAGTGTATGGTAAAATTGAATACACATGTCATTTTCAAGGGCGACTACAAGAGCTGCCTTAAATTTTTTCAAGAAACTTGACCCACTTCCTTCAATTTTTTTACCCCGTCTAGATAGATGAGTACCGATTTTTATTTTAACGACCTCGAGGAGGATAACACATGCTTTATATAAGTCACCTTTTGTAAGTTCGTCTTCCTTTATTTAACAAACTATAAGAAGTAAGGTTTCGTCCCCATCTGGGCCTTTTAGTGTGTAATTTTGTGATTCCATAGAAGGAAAACTTGGTTGTTTTTCATATTTAGGGAGTTTGAAAATAAATTTAAGAAGACTCTGGGGTTGTCCTTTTTCGTGATTTTAGTCTCTGAGGTCCGAAAACATATAAAATGATACATCGAATAACTCTTCTAGTTTATACTGACTAGAGTGTTCCTTTTTCGTAGTTAGTTTGTTGGGATAGAAAAAGTGATAACCTACCACCCAACAGACGTCTCTTCAAAGTTTAATGAATGCGAAGTATGACAAATTTTTCTCAATAGCATCACAAGGTCACAAAAAATATTTTCTTCTTAAATTCCTACATAATCAAGTTGTTCTCGGAAAAAAAATGTTAGCAATCTCTTTAAAAATGAAAATAAATGAAAAAATAAACTTTATAAAATGTGAAAAGGGGGTGAAAATTGACCAAATTTGGACATATTAAAAAGCAATTAGGGAAAAAAGTCATTCTCACCTTTTGTTTTACTATTCTCCTTTTCCTTTTGAGTTTTCCCCCCTTTTGGAGTGATTTCCAGGTGTTGATTGAGAGAGATGCAGGAGACCATTTACAATTTTGTCTGGATCAAGTTGGTTCTTTGACCTTTCTCATCCATTTACATGTTTTTTTATCTAATTTCATCCTTTAATTTATGATTTTTGGCTCTTTGGAAATCCCTAGAGCATCGAACAGGATTGACTCTCTCTTAAGTCATCGAGGGGAGCACTGATCGAGATTTCAAGGACCTGGTATGTGCCTTTAAGGAGCGCTAGCACTCTGTTCTTTCCTTCTAAGGAGCGCTAGGTGAAAATATTAAAATTTAGGCTGTAAAAAGATAATTCTTTTCTTTGAAAACTTTGCTAATGTGATTATTTTATGAATTTACAGGTTTTCACATAGCCAATCAGGATTGAGTGGAAATAATAAGAACATGAATTTTATGACATGGTTTCCTTACAAGATCCTCAAGTGAGGGTAGCTCTACAAAATTGTGTCTTTCTAAAGTGATTCAAGCTACAAAATATGAGAAAAGAAGTTCTTTTACTCGAGTATTTGATCGAGTTATGGGATAATGACGAGAAATCATTATGTATTGGATCAAACATGCTTGATATTGACATGGATGATGTGTATTTCCTGACTAGGATCTCGAGGAGAGGGGCACTTATTATTTTTTCTATACATCGGTCTACTCCACAGCTGATAGAGGCATATGTTGCCCAGTATTGTGTACCAAGGTCTACTCCACAAGTGAAGGAGAACCTCATTGACCTCTTTATATGATCTTTCCTTTGGTGGAGGATTGAAGTGGTGGAGGCCTAGTTGGAGGGACTTGGTTTCTCGGTTTTGATATGTTCCTTTATAGAATTTTTTCACCTATGTACTTTTGTTGATTATTTTAATAGAAATACTCATTTCTCATCCAATTGATATCTTGCAAATATTTGAATTATTATTCCATGGGCATATTTGTCATGTATGTTAATGGATTMTGCTAATATATATGCTAACAATATATATTATCACCATATTCTTTCGTATCTTGGTTGTTGAGGACAAGTTGCTGGTATAAAGCTTTGAGTTGTGTGCTCAATGGTGGTCTTCATCGAACATCCGGACGAGGTAGGATATTGTCCTTGTCTTGTTAGCATTTAATTGATATAGCATATTTGGGATTATAGTTTATTTCTACATGTCATTCCTTATGTTGTGGTTTACCACATGCTATAGAGAGATTTTCCTCATAACAGTATAACACAAGAATAAAATGCATAGGAGACCATTAAGCAACATAAAATTTCTGGAACCCCCTCGGGATATGTCTAGCATATAGATGAAGAGAGGAGAATGAGTCTCAATGTCAAGTCTTGACGGGGCTACAAGAGGGTTCTCATGCCTACAGAAAATCGCAACAAGGGAACCAAGTGTAAATCTGGGTGCTAAATAGGGTTCCCATAAAGGGTAGGCACTACTGACCAAGTTACAACATGCAAAAATAGATTGGCTAATGTCGCAACTTGGAGAGATCGAACCTAAAGAATAGTGACAACAAAATGGATGGTTAATATTGCAAGACGAGGAATGCAAGGAAAAACCTATCCCTATATGCTAGTTTGGGAACACATACCTCAAGTTTAGTGTAAGTATCCATATTCGTAAAAAGAGTCCCTATAATCATGTCAACGCATGTAAACTAGATTATGGGTTCAAAACACGTAGTGAAATATCAAAAGAGAAAATATTTTTTTTATTTTTTGGATATGATGTATGTAAAACAAAAAACAATCACACCAAACACCTATGTACAAGGCACTACACATCTTGATGCTTTATGCTAAGTAGATCCCATGGCTAGGCTTAGGCCAAGGATCCTTTTCATCATCAATGAACTCATGAGTTGATATTGGCATCATATGTATTACCATGTCAGGGCCATGCTACACGGAAACATGTCTCTCTGGATGAAGATATGCATTTTGAGTGGTTTTTTGATCTAGGGAGGCTCCTTAATGATACAAATCGAGACGTAAAGTAGGTATGAAACATAAATATTAAAAGGAAGGGAGAGCAGAGAACTCGGTGGCGAGTTATGAAAAAGATAACCAAGGCAGAAAAGAGTCAAGACTGGGAGGTATATTGGATGCCCCAACAACTTCCCCCAGTGTTGGATTGAAATTCAGCATGCTAACTCTCAATGGTTCCAAATTGGAACAAGATGATCAATGATGCTCATCTTCCCTAGGCTTGTATGTGGAATCCATGACATCCAGGATGGCCTTATCTAAAGGAGACTTAGTATATAGGAAATCATGTGAACTTCGAGATTCAACAACCCATATGGGTGAAGTAGGTTGATCACACTCCATATGAGGATGGATGTGTTGATTGGTTTCACCAAATGATAATGGGATTGTTGGATCAACAGGAGGAAGGGAATCTCCATGTGATTCAACATCCTCAAGATGAGGTATAACCACACAAGGATCAACAAAGCTGAGGGATCCATTAGTAAATTATGAAATCATGTTGATAGGAAAAATGCTCATAGTAGGAGGTGGTGGGGGAACGGGAAATATTCCCATGAGTGAAGGATATTTAAATATACCTGCACCCACACTCAAAAAATATTGTTGGGTATCATTGAAAAAATCTACATTAGACCTTGCATTGAATCTAAGATCTGGGGTACATAATGTAAGTTGATAAATCGTCATTATTTTCCCTTGATGAGGGAAGCGTAAGAATCTAAAAACTAATGAGACAACTGCAGTCATCTTGTATAACCAAGTGCACTCAAGTAACATATTATACTTAAGAGGTGCATCGATGACCTCCACAATAATAGAGACAGTTTTACCACCTAAATCGATGGGTAAGGTGGTGATTATCCCATGGGACTGGAACATGTGTCCATCGAATGCTTTCAACAGTGTTGGATAAGTGTTGATATTAGGAGAGTAGAGGGCCTTCCAACAAGAAATAGACATCATGCAAGTCGAGGCTCCTTCATCAACTATGGTTTGGAAGTTGTCTGTCCCCATCGATTGCACTTTGATATAGAAGGAAAATTGATGGGAGATCCTATGAGTAACATGATTAGAATCAAAGGTTATCAAACTCAACTACAAGGGATCAACCACACCTATAGAAAACAACAAGGCTTTCCAATGCACTGGGTAGCTTTGCAGGACTTTGAGGGAAGACATGGCACAAGGTTCAAGGGCCAAGTCTTCCACAATAATGTAGTTTTGGGTGGGCTACATGTTTGTATTATGTGTCATTCATCGAAGAATTCCCTTCAAAGGGAGAATTCTCATGTCAAAGTATGGATTCTCAATCTGAAGAGGGCCACCAAACTAGGAAGAAGATGTTTAGTCATGAATAACAGGAGCAGGCTCGAAATTGTCATAGTTCTTGGCTTGGGTTTGAAAATTAACCATTTGGTCAAACATAAAAATGGAGTAATTCGAGGAATAGCCCTTATAACAATGGGTACCTACCATGTCCCCTTGTGGAGGGGTAGGATTTGTTGCAACCATGTGTTGAGGTTGAGGGGGAAAAGGATGATATAGGAAGGCATATTATTGGGGGCCTTGTTGCTGAGCCAAAAATTTATGGAACTCATCCTTTCAAGGAAACTAATGAGTAGGGTGCTCCTCCCCTTAAATCGTGTAGGGAAACCAACTCTTAGTTTTATTTTTTCCCACCTCCTCCATGTTTTGGGTGGGAGAAGTCCCTTTCTTAGGATCATAATTTTTCTTCCTCTTTCCTCTAGGTTGTTGTTGATTCTTCGGTTGTGTGGATTGCATCAAATTCAACTCAGAGGTTTGAGTAGGGACTGTGGCATTTTGAGCATTAGAACCAAAAGTGGATCGATGTGAAGAAATAAACATGTGACCCATTTTGTCGGCTAACTAGTTCACGGAGGCATTGGATACAGAACCAACCACACCATTGGCATGGGGTCTTTGGTTTGGCTTCTTAGAGTTTATCGACGAAATAGGATCATGTGGGATCATTTCATAAAGATTGTCCGATTGAGAGTAGATAAAATCTAAGTGTTGGGAACACATAATGGCCTATCCTTGATAGCCACCCTGGCCATAGCTACATCCTTGGAAATGGTTGGAAGGAGGGATTTAGTGAACCACTACATTAAGAGATTATCTAATATCTAGATATTGACCATCCTAATCCTCTATCACCACTCATGTATATGATCAGAAATGTGGGTAGAAGTATCTTGAAGTAGTGATGTCAAGAGCTCTATTCATATCTCGTATTGAATTGGTAGTTGGTAGTGCATTAGAAACAAAATTTCCAAGTCATTGAAGATTTTAAAGGAAGTGCCTTGTAACTCAATATACCACTTGGAAACACTTCCGATTATGGATATTTGGAAGAGATGCAACCTCACACTATCATCCATCAAGGAATTGGATGAGCACCAAAAGTGATACATCATGATGTGTGTGGAGGGGTCTTCTCTTAGATTTCCGTTGAATTTTGGAATGTCCAATGGTAGCTTGGAAGACATGGCCAGCCATGGAGGGTTGTGGGAAATAGGTCCATTTTTCAAACGCGACAATTCAGGTAAATCTAACGTTGTGAGGAAATTCAACATTGTGTGAGAAAATGAATACTAGGAGGGAGATGAAGTCTTTATTGTCCCATATGAACCTTGTGGTCCCCCTACATGCATACTACTAGAGGATTGTTGTTTTCTTGAAGAGTGGGTGCCTCCATGGATGGTGGAACTTCCAGGAGTGTGACTACTATGTGGAGTAGGGGTGCCCCCATGGGGATTTCCCCTATGGATAGATGTAGACCCTATAGGAAAAGCATTCCCAAAATCACTCCAAAGGAAGAACCCTCTAAGACCTAAGGTATTGATAAAGAGAAATCCTCCCCACTATGAAACTTTACCCCGAAGGGATATTCCCCTGGGGAAAGGTGCGTTAACCCATGGAAATTTAAAACCTATTGACATATTACTGCCCCCATACTGACTAGAGACAGCCCCAAAACCACTATGAATGTTCCATTCAAAAGGTTCACCTGCACCTGACGATGTTAGGCCCCTCATAGGAATGGTGGAGGTGGAAGGAATTCCACCTCCCATGTTGAAACCAAGGCTCAACCTCCCACCATAAAAAGATCCATAAGTGGAAATCACAATAGAAGGGATGGGAATATGAACGCTAGGTATACTAATGGATGGAAAAGAAGACACAGTCGGGGTCCCCCAGATTGAGGGACCTGTAGAAAAAGAGATAAATTGTGTTGGTCCAATGGTTCTAAGATAAGGTAATGTGGACATCAAAGGGATGCCCCTAGTCCCACTTGTATATGGGATTGATGTCTCAACTACATAGGATGAAACACTTGGTCTTGACATGTTGGGAGGATTTCTAAATAAAGAAAAAGGTGCACTAAAAATTTCCCTTACCTAGACAAGTATGGGTTCTTTGGGATTAGTCAAATGATGGTTAAATTTTGGGGAGAAATTTCATTGACCACTTCCACTTCAACCAA
Source organism: Picea sitchensis (assembly GCA_010110895.2). Lineage (NCBI taxonomy): Eukaryota > Viridiplantae > Streptophyta > Pinopsida > Pinales > Pinaceae > Picea > Picea sitchensis. The sequence continues at coordinate 10,908 of SNQJ01S0075629.1, forward strand.
ACTAGTCTCCTCAAAACAAAGATGAGACTATTCAGATTCTTGGTCACCTATTTCACACCACTTGAGAGGTGGTTTTTTCTCCATGATTGTCTCTAGTTCTCGTAGTCGATGGGATTGGTGCGCTAATTCAGCCATGGAGAAAATATTAGGTGTAAGACAAACACAATTAAACCTAAGTCTGATCTAGACTCAAAATCAAATAACACACCCCTATAAAATCTAGGACAACATAAATAAAACCAATGGCTCAAGGGGCCTTCCAAAAACCAACCCTGTAGGGGAGATGAAGTCCCCACAAGATTAGTTAGTGAATGTATGAGGAGCAGTTACAATGATCTACAAAAAACATCATTCATCGATGCAAGCACCATTTATTAAGGTCGAAACCCTCTAGGGGAATTAATACCATGAATGAATGTCTACCCCATGTCCCACTTGCAATCTCCTTTGTAGCTACCTAGGAATGGTCACTAAGGCTACCACCTCACAATCAATGATCAGGTGAAGAGTTGTAGGTCCAACCACATGTAAGGGAAGGGTAACTATGCCCGAAACTTCGAAAGCGCTACCTCACACAGAGATGTGGCACCAAAAAAACCCTTGTATACGTAGTAGTCGAAGTGATACCACAAACACCAAAACAAGCAGAGAGGGGTAATGTCCTTACTTGTATTGATGTGACCTCATTATTAACTCATGTGTTAGAGGATATTCCTGACACACTAGTTGTAAAAATGGATTTTTCACTCGTTAATGACTCTAGGTTTTGTTTTGGTGGCCTTGAGAGTTTTCTCTCCAATCCTATTCCAAGGCCCTAAGCCTATCTAATGTTGGTTCACTAAAAATAAGATTTCTAGTAGATTTTAGATTACACAATTCTTTTTATGGTTGTTGTTTACGTCAAATGGAAATGAATGAAACCTTTATGGTTTTTATGACTCTTGACCCAACCAAGCAATGCAAAGATGCCAATGCAATTTGTTCACTTCAATGAATTCTAACTATGGGAGGGAAATAGGTTTTTTCCTTTTCTTTGTAAACTTCACAAAGCAATCCTCAAACACCAAGAAACCATACACATAGTTCAGATCCAAAATTCTGATACAAATTCAACCCAAACTCTTTACCAATGCACTTTTGTTCTAATTCTTTAAAAGCTCACAAGTATGCAATTTTTTTTCATATTTTTCCAAATGTAATACAAAATATTCTTAATCTACTCAAGAACACAACATGCAAATGGAAAACCAGCAAATCAACAAGCAAAGGGTATTTTGATATTGGTAGTGATTCCCCTTGGCAAACTCCAATGTCTACACGGGATCTCAACCCAAATATCACAAGGAAAGGATATAGTAATGAAGAATAGTCACAAGAGGAAAAACAAAATTCAATCGATTCATAACTCTACCAGATCTGTTCAAATATGTTGAGTTCATTGCCCAACTTCGAAGGATTACTAGAAATCAAACAAACTTAATCAAGAAATCCAGACAAGTCACATAAACACACTCCAAACAGAAATTGAAGGTTAATTATGTGACAACTAGACTCGATCAGAGGAAAAATATTAATAGTACAGATCAATTAGAGACCTCTAGGATGAGACAAGCCAGATCTAATCTCAAAAGTCTCACGATTCTTAAATTTTCTTAGTTTACAGGGATTGTTGTTGGTCACAGGTGTTGCAAATAGTGAGACATTGTGTGACAGTAATACTACAATGATATATGACTACAAAAAAAAAAAAAAAACTGCAGTCATTTATCATTGCAAAGAAAGATTTTTTTTAAAGAAAGATCTATCTCAAATCTATCATATCTAAGAGATATAGACTCCAACAGAGAAGAAGGGAAGACAACAACTAAATCACAAATAGAAACCGAGGATAATTGGTAATGTATTCTAGAGAAGAATCAAATATTCTTCCCCAGTGGAGTCTCTAGTTCTGTTATGGAGAAATATCACCAATATGGTAAGTTAGATCTCCCTAGGATCTGCCTACTGATCCTAGACAGATTTCCCTAGATCTAAATAAGAAATTCCTTTTTACACCAAGAGGGGAGAGAATGGAATACCTTACCTCTGTAGTTTTTCCTCGTATGTCTTGGATATTGTAGATCTTCAGTTCTAGCTCCAGTCCTTTCAACCTACTTCCTGCACATAAGCAACAAACAAACACCAATCTACTTCTTCTCCTAGTGTTAGAAATTACTAATTGAATTCATATCTATGTTGATATATTAATTACAAGACCATATCTAAATATTTGTAAATCATATACAAACATATTTAGGGGGGAACCAATGAAATATCCATTAAAATGTAGGAAATACATCAATCATCATACCTTTGGTGTGAATTAATTCCCCTTTGATCCTTTCTCCTTGCTCCTCCTCATCTTCTTAATCAAACTAGGCAATTTGATTGTGGTTGTTGTAGAATGGAGAATCTCCTCTATGTTTGGATAGCATAAATCTGCAAATGATTCTTTCTCCCCATGCTCAAGAATTTAATTCTTAATATAGTTCCTTGGAAGAGGCTTGGGAGAGCTTCTAAATATTCTAGAACCAAATGGAGACTCGAATGATGTGATTTCACAGGCTCATGCCAAAAATAAACAACTCATTGTTCGCTTACCTATTCGTAACTCTATGAATATAGAATGTTTTAGGGGTCATTGCTTGTGGCACTATAGATTACCAATGAGGATCATCACTCGTTGTCTCATGTGTGACCCATGACAACCTTAAAAAATGACCCAAATTCTGAGCTAGATATTTGTCTTGAAATTCATCTTTTGTTGGATTCCCTTATGGCCCTATAGGGTGGAAATTAAGGCTATAACAATTTTCCCCAGGGATTAAAGGACTCCCTGAAACATTACTGCTTCCATGAACACACATACCTCCCAGACCAAAAATATACCCAAGGAAAAAACCACGAGGATCATATGTATGGATGAAAGGATAACCACCCCATTGCACAAATTGACCCCAAAGAATAGTGGTATGTGTGGATGCAAGGGTCTCCCAATAAACGATGTGCCACCCCATGGGATATTAAATCCCCCATAAATGATGCTTCCCCTAGATTGAATAGGAATAGTTCCATACCCACTAGGTATATTCCAACTGAACAGAAAACCAACTGTTACACATGATTTTGGTCGTCATGATGATGTATTGATGATGGTGTAACTCAGGCTCTTCATAAGAACTTTCTCCTAAGAAAAGTTACTTTCTTCTCTTTTCGGAAATCTCATTTTTGAAGGAGGTTCACAGGCTGTTAATACATTTGCTTGTGAGAATGACCCATTCTTGCAGGCTTCCTTAAGCCAAGGTGCGAGAAGTTCGCACTGTGTTGAACTGCTAGGGTGCAAACTCTTCCTAAATCATGGAAAAAGATGAATTATCGATGTTTCTAGAAGGGAATCTTCTAGAAGGATGGGTTGGCATTCAAATGGTTATCCTAGTATTGGATTCCCTGATATTTTGGAATCATTCTTATCCAAGTAACTAATTCATTCTCTACTATATATTGAGGGAACTCTCATGGAAAAGGTTAAGCAAGGTTAATCAAGATTCATTGGAGAAGTAGTGAAAGAATTGTGTGAAGGACTGAAGCTACATTAGCTGGGAGACTCCAGCAAGTTAATCCAAAGAGGTTGATCTTCTTCATGCAAGTGAGAAAGTGTGTGTGTTGGAGCCAAGGGCCATTGAAAGGAAGTTTGCGACATCAAGGCTCAGGTTGTAATCCTTAATTTCCATTAATATGATACAGTAATATGTCCCTTTCCCATAAATATATTTCCACTTTATTGTATAATTCCTTGATCATATACATAGATTCACTGTTGAATAGATAGTGCTTTCTTCACTTTGGTTGGTTTGTGTTGTCTTGGTTTTGACTTCACGAGAGCACTGGAGCGAAGAGGGAGCAACAAAGACTATAGGAAGAGATAACAAGGTATGTTATTAGTTCTTGCCTCCTATTTAATTCAATGGTCAAAATCTAGGGAAAGAGTCATGTTATGTCTTGCTTTGTTCTAGATCCAGGTGGATCTAGGGAGATCGATTAGTGTCTGCACCTACGGATTTATCCAATAACAAAATTGGCGACTCAACTGGGGAACAATCCCATTTTATTTGTGGCTTTTGGTATTTTTCTGTGGCCATTTTCTCTGGTTTCACTTTTCTCCTGTCCTATCAATCTCTGAGTCTTCAGGATATCCTGTTAGACCCTCTGATTCTAGAGGCCTTTTTCAATTTTGCTTCATTTTTAAAATTTTTGATTATGTTCAGGCATTCTCACACTGTACTTCATTGCAGCCTGTGAGAATTGGTAGAGTTTACACTCTGCCTTTAGGTTTCAGTGCGAGGTTCTCGCACTGTGTCATATTGCCTGCCTGCGAACACCATTTTTCAAAAGTTTGGATTTGAGTTTTGGTATTTTCAACTGCCCAGATCAGTTTGATTGCCTCATAAAAGTTTCTCGAACTACTGATTGATATATTTCTTGTCTTTTTTTGTGTGCATGAACAGTCTTATGGTTCCAAGGCTCTTCTTGTCATTTTTGTCTTGACTTTCGTTTCTTGACTTTTCTTGGCATAACTATACTCTCTGATTTCGGAATCTGAGTGTGCTTGATTAGTTCAGAACCGGTGATCGGTTGAAAGTTGAGTTTTTATTCTGTCTTTATCATTTGCTTATTCTTTGAAACATCACTTTTCTTATGCAATTGAAAAGACTAGTTTGTTCTCTTGCTTTGATTGTCTTTCAATTACAAAGCATGTGTTTTCTTTAGAATTGTTTAGTGAAAGATGAAATTTCTTCTAAATAGTTCGCTTTAAAAGAAAACTTTTAGTTTGGGTTCAATTCTTGCTTTATATTGGATTGGGGGCATCCTTGCATTTGAAGTAGAAAAATTGCATGATTCTTGGCATTTTTTTATCTTAAATTATGAAAAAATTTCCCCCTCATGGTCGGGGGGGGGCCATGAATCGTGCATTGGTGTTCAGTACCTTTTTTCTCGTTTCTTGAGAATATTGATATTGATGAGTTTAATATATTCTGGGACATCGTGCATATGGGAATGATAAAAAAAATCTCCTTCTCGTAGCATATCTTTCATCGAAATGAAAAGATTGCATCTTCATATCTTTGCATAATTTTCGAGTCGGTCAAAACACCATATTGTTCACGCCATTTTCCTTTTGAGTAACAATAGACATAAAATAAAGCGCTTATAAAAATTGATTAGACTTTTTTATCTTTTCTGGTATCAAACCTACATTAGATTAGTTGTAGGGATTTGGAATAGGTGTGAAAGATAACTTTCCAAAGTTGCAAACAAACATAGAATCTTGAGTTAGGGAGCGTTTACATCCACTTATTACATTTTGTCCTGGGAAGCCCTTCTAACACAAGGGTCAATCACGAGGTCACATTGAGACTGGCAGAGTTAATCACCCTACTTTGTTGGTCTTGGTGTAGAGGTTGCGCGTATTATGGGGGTCGCTTGAGAGGTATACCCAC
>SNQJ01S0075629.1:24707-49245 GCA_010110895.2 Picea sitchensis
TTTCCGATAGAAACACCTTCCTTATATAGATTGGTGGAGGGGGCCTATTAGAGGATTATAGATATATAGAAATTAGTGAACTCAATTGAATTTAGAGTTCCCAAGCTCCTGCCACAAGATCAACAACTCACCTAGCATTGATCTCCTTGGAATTCATTGATTCTATAAGGCTATAGAGATGGTCATGGGATAATGGTAATGCAGCTAACGACCAGTCACACCTTAATAGTGGGTTGAGTAGTGATTGTCCTAAAAAATCACTGAAACCAAAGCAGAAGAGTGTGTCTCAACATGATATCAACTATTTGTCCTGCATGAGACTCTAAGGTGGAAAATAAGGTTGTAACAGTTCTTTTCAATAGGAGTAACCATAACATTCCTTTGACAACATTTTGATTTGGTTACACCAATATCCCATCCTATTTTCATTGACCATGAACCATTTATGCAATTTAATATCCCTTCTAGGGCTATAAACTTAGGTACCAATCCCACTATGCCTCTCAACTATCCCACAAGAGATATTAAATGTCGATGTTTATCCCAAACAATTTTGAGCATCAAAACATTGGTGACCATATTGAGGACACAATGTACTCAATTACATTTTATCACCTTTTTGTAAACAAATGGATGAATTTTGACCCTATTTTGAAAATTACTTCGATTATACATAATGTCCGAAATTTTGAAGCTCTAGCTGAAAGTGACCCTATCCCTCCATGGTGTAACTTTTGTGATTAACATCAATATCCTATGACCTATAGATAATTCTTGGAGGCCAAGAAAAAATACAAGGAAAACCTAAGCCTCTTATTTTTAGGAGATGTGAGTGCCACTTGTGTGTAGCCATCAGATTACAAGAAAATTGGTGAACCCACTCTATTCTCGTATCTGAATGAATTATTCCATTCTTTTATATAAGAAGTGTCCCTCAAGGAGTGGGTCCTACTCAATATTTATTTAACAAATTACCATATTGAGATGAACGGGATTGGATCAGTATATCATTTTTCATCTATTCTGATGCTTTCGGAGTGGGGAAAATTGGAGGAATCAGCTTGCAGGGTCATTCTAATGGTTGGTCCCAGTTTAGAAAGTTTGGGTTTGATACCTTTCAGATCCATTTTGAGGCATAGAATGACTTTTTTGTTGTTTTAAGCCTTCCAAATCCATTTTGAGCCCATGACTCTATTCTACACATTGATATCTTTCCAACAGTGAAAACATCACATCAATTGGAGATCGTATGCAAAAGTTATGTCTCTTGCAAGTTTCCCTACCTTGTTGACCACCATGGTATGAGAGGATGCAATTTCAACCCCCGCTACTCACGCATATGGGAATATCCATATATGTAATTTCAATAATATTCTATAATTTCATAAACCTTATCACAATTGAGGCTTAAGGAATTCAAAACCTACCCCTAGATGGCTATCGAGCTATGTTAAATATCGGGACGCTAGGAGTAGAAGGGGTCACATTCTATGTCATTGAATTTAGTTCCATAGCAAAGAAAAAAAAATGAGAGTGGGAAATTAGAGAGCATAAAATACGGGGTTAATGTTATGTAGTAGCCTAATAGGCCATAGGTCTCAAGTAACTCCATAAAGAGTGCCTTCTCCTTTGTACTTGCATTATTGTTGTACCAAAGAAAAGAGAGTAGAGTAGCCTCACCTTATAGCTGGGTTTTCTCCCATAAGGATTTCCCAGAGAAAATCTTTGTGTTATTTTGTGGATAGCGTGTGACTATATTTTACTATTCTCTATTTTTCTCATTTTATCTATTTCATGCATAAGCAAAAAATCAGTAACTAAATATTCTAGAATCTAAAGGAATTCAACCTTCATAGTGTATATTTCAATTTTATTTATCATATATGTTTTGATGAACTGTTCCAATGGAATATCCATGATACTTTACAGATCATGAAACCTCAATCTTACCCTCTTCAAAAATTAAGAATCCATTTGATTGTCCTCAATATTAATGATCCTTGGAGTTATGGTTTTGTGACAAGATTTTTTTTATGCTTCTCTTTTTCATGATCTATGGGTTACCAATATATGGATTGAATGAAAAATTGATCCCCTTATCTCCCTTAACGATGAAATGTATCATGATGTTGATACTAATGAGGAGGTAAGTTTAGGGATTGATGATGTATTTTCCTTTGAATATTATTTCTTTGATGATTCCCCTAATACTAAATATTTCATGAATTAAGGATAATTTGGAAGTCAATATAGAGTTTAATAATAAGCGTTTTTCTAGTTTGCAATTTGAAGATATGTTAAAAGACTTATTTGTTGGCCTACCCAAAATTGCTCCCATCTGTTGATCTAGATTCCTTTGTCTAAGGATTTTGATATTGAGAGTTGGAATCCCAAGCATGATTCCTATTATCAACCGAACTCCAAATATAACATAAGAGTATAAGGAAGAATTAAATCCACACCTTAATTGAAGTGGATCTAGTGGTCTGCTTCATGAGATATCATGAATGCATGACATAATTCCATATGTCCATAGTAAATAATATTTTATTTACTACCCATTTTACATATTTACTTGACTTCATATGAGATACAATACATCTATATAAATACACAGGGAATGATAAGTCATGTCCTTGACAAAGGTCATGACTTATCGTAGACCAAAGGTCATGATTTATCATAGAATTATGATTTACATTATAATACCTATTTACATAATAAAAAACCTATAACATATTATTACAAGATAATAAATGTAATATACTTTAGGTATATTATAAGTCTTCCCCCCTTATAAAAATTTTGTCCTCAAAGCATAAGGAATGAGAAACTGTTCTTATATAATGACATTCTTTTGTAACTGCAATCAATTAGAAAAAGTTGAATACACAAGGAAATATGAAAATCGAAGTCTCAAACAATATTGGTGCATTGAAAAATAATCAATCCATTCAAGGTGATTTTTTCTGGAACTCTCTGATGATAAGATTTTGGATATGTTCTTCTTTGTTGACTTTGGGGCACATATATCTTTGGATTACTAGGAATTTTGTCCTTCTTAATGTATGGTTTAGTCTTGTCGTGATTTACTTGAGTCACCATGATGGTATCTTATTTTTTTGTATTTATTGGTGAGACAATATCCTTTGACAGAACTATGACTTTATAAGTGGAAATCAACGGTATGTCAACTTCAACTAAATTTGTGGATGTTGATTTACCATAGAATTGTTTGTTGAGATCGACTTCTCTAAACACTTCCACTGATACAACTTCATTGTTAAGAACATTGGCTTTTTCCATGTCGATCAAGTCAGTGCTAATTCCCTTACCCATGGTTTTGGTTTCTTGTTGTTCCTTCCTCTTATTCTTCAATTTATTCATATCTGCAAGTAGACTTTTATTATGATTTCTTAAACAAGAAATTTCTTCATCTTTGGACAGTAGTTCTTTATTGATATTTTCATAATTTTTTTATGAGTTCTTTTTATATTACTAATTTTTTGTTGCAACTCTTTAATTTGTTGTTGAAATTTATGAATTTATGTATCTTGCTTCTCCAAGTTTGTTCGATTTTGCACAATTTCTTCATCTTTGCTAATAAGAATTTTATTCAAATTTGTTAACTTTTCCATTAATTCTGGGTGATTTTGTTGTTCATTCTGATGTGAATTCAATGATAGAGCAAGGTGCTTTGAATTAATGTCTCACAACATTATTTAATTGGTAAGGTGCTCGAATTATATGTAATTTTGTCAACATTCGTGGTAAAATTACCAATAGATTTCAACCAAGAGCTTCCTAGGAATACATCAACTTCCTTGGTTTGTAACACAAAAAAATTATAAATTATTTTGGGGAGTACTCATTGATGTTTAATTATAAATTATTAATCGCCTCTTCATACTCTTGTGTAAGAGATCTTTTAACTTCCTCTTCCCCAAGGTGTAATTTATTTCCCAATTTAATATCAATATAGTTCCAACGACTAGAAAGATCAATGACAATGCTTACTGTTAGCACTGAGAGTCAACCTCAGATTGCAAGAGGATGAGCCCAGTACCCATCAAAGTTTTTAGTGGATGTTGGTTTTATATGAATGGAGGTAAATGGACAAAACTCAATATATGAATGAAGTTCAACACAGAACTGGACAAGAAATGAACAGGGAAGTGAGGGCCACAACTAACTTCACTCAGTGAATTGATTTTAAGTGTGAGCAGTTGTAAGAAAAAGTATGTTTTATGTCACCAGCCCAGTGGATTTTGTCATTTTATCTATGAACTTGTAAGGGAGTACATGGAGTTGCATTTCCTTCATGTCTTGGATCCGCTCATCTTTATCATGACTTCAGCATTGGGAGGAGAGATGAAAAGCATAATCATTTTGCTGTCACAGTTGGATTTCTTTTATTTGATCAGTGACAGAGTAAAAAAGTTTGCAGCTAGGGAGTTTCTTGAATGGCTATGATGGAAGTTTGCTTTCACCTAGCACTTTGTAAAAACCAATTAGTCTACGAATGTAAATAAATAATCTCCTCCTGGAGCCCATGTATTTTTCTTTCATTTTTATGATAGTGTGCTTGTCGGCCTTTAATCCTCAGCTAGATGTTTTTTTAGCATGACTCCATAGCCCAATGCAGAAGGCAACTGGAACTACTTGTTCTTGGCAACTCTTAGGGAGCATGCCATATCCTGTGGAGCCAAATGTTATCACATATATTTTTCAAGGGCAGTCGTCCAAGTTCGTGCTCTGCACAGGAAGCGTATGAGCGCAACATGCAGAGAAGCTCATTTTGGGCTTAAAATACAAAGAAGCGGGCTCAATTTTGTGACGGTGGAGATCCCCTATGAGGATAAAATTAATGGCCCCCGAGTATTTAGAGTTTCAAAATTGCACAAAGTATAGTGCCATGAAAAGAGCCAAAGCCTAAAGAAAACGTGAGTCATTGATCTTAAAGTGGACAGGTGGCAGTTGATCCCAGTGTGCAGGGAAATTGCTTCAGGATTTTTTGAAGTGGGCAGTGTGTAAAAATTTTGAAGTGTTGAAGCTCAAACTCCCAAAGAAGTCGTGGAACATTAATCTCGAAATCAGCAGGGAGTTGTTGATCCTAGTGGTAGTTCCCGAAGTGTTGAAATGGTTGAAGTCTCGAAGTGCCAAAGTGGTCGAAGTCCCGAAGTGCCAAAGTGGTCAAAGTCCCGAAGTGCCAAAGTGGTCAGAGACCTGAAAGCATCTCAATCGTCGATCTCGGGAGGGCCATGCATCATCAGATCTAGGGCTTTGGATAAAAGCATCCAAAGGCAGAGGAGGTTTGAGATTTGATTTTTTCGGAGTCTAGAGACCCAAAGCAAATCTCGACCGTTGATTTGGAGGAGGTAGATCTAATCCGTTGATTTGATATTGTTCATCGTCAAAAGTAGCACCCTCCCCTCCCAATGCATAGTTTGGAAGATCCTAAAGTTGGTGGGTGGTTAAGCTTAGCATGTGCACCCAGATCTGCGGCCACAATTCATTGCAGGGACCCAACATACTCGGGAAATAATTTTCGTGAGCGGTCCCGCATTTGAAACCACGGTAAATCAAAAGTGCTACATGGCGAAAGGTGATGGATTGCATGCCAAAAGTAGTTAGAACCTAAACTGTCTTTGATGGCCCCGTAATCACGTGCTCATATAGCATTCTATCCAAGATCAGCACGTGGCCTCCCCCTGAGATTTAAGTCTCGTTGTGATCCCAAGAGGAGGCAGTTAATGAAAATTGAGCTGGTGGTTGAAACCTTGGCTCACTCCATAAATAGAAGGCATGGAAGGCCCGGACGTGGGGACTGAACCGTCAACCTGTGGTACCCCTATGGGCATATTTTCCTGCAAAATCCCATGTCGATCTGAGCTTGCATTTGACAGAGGGGTGCACGTTCAATCTGATAGAAGAATTCGCCAACGCAAAGCTTTGATTGTTGTGACCAGGACATACTCTTGGTAGTGGTGTATTGTTCTGAGTATAAATAGATATTTTTAATATTTTTTTAAGGTCGTCAACTGGTTGAGTAGAGCTCCCTATTTTGTAATTTTTTTATGCCAGAACTGTTTTCTCGTTATGTATCAAATTTGAGACTTTCATGTTAATAGAAGTCATCTTTTTTTCATCTCTCTATAAAAACTGTGCTAAAACACTCGGGCATGGAGGATCCAGTCGAGAGTTGTTATGATGTTGTAATGTAGGTTTGATTACAGTGGTATCGTGACCAGTTTTAGTCAGCACCCTTGTTAGCTTTCTCCCTCTTACACTAAATGGCTCGGGCATGGAGGATCCAATCGAGTTGTAGCTGCATTGTGATGTAGGTTTGATCATTGTGTTGTTGTGGCTCTATTGTTTGGACATATTTTAGTGTCTAAAGCTTGAGATCAAGAGTGATATTGAGTATGAGTTTTTCTTCTCCAAGATGCTTGAAAGCCATGATGCTCATAGTAGTCTTGTTCACCTTTCTCACTAAGTCTTCCCTCTACTCACACTTAAACTCAATTCACTAATTGAAGTTAATGTGGTCCTCACTTCCCTGTGCATTTTTTTGTCCAGTTTTGTGTTGAATATCATTCATATATTGAGTCTTGTCCATTGACCTCCACTCATATAAAACCAACATCCACCAAAAAATCTGATGGGTACTGGGCTTATCCTCCCACAGTCTGAGGGTGACTCTCAGTGCTAACACTTACGATCTCATTATGGATCCTCCCTAACATACAAATGACAATATTGATTGGTTCTAAAACATACCCAAAAGTGAATTGAACCTTATTTTCCATTTCACTCGTGAAATACTTCTCCTTCTATATCACTTGACTTTTATTTCTTCCTTTTACTTTATATATATACCATAATAAAACCTTTTTTTTCATCTTTTTTTTCTTTATTATGAGAAATAATGGCCATCAACCTATAGATTATTTGTAGAACGATTTTTTTCTTCATCCTTTCTTTTTTTTCTTTTTAATACCAATGGAAAAATCAACTTTATCACATATCAAACTTGACCATGGGTCAGCAGAAAGACGGCTCTGATACCAAATGAACTGGATCTGATGGTCCACTTCATGAGAACATCATGAATACATAACATAATTCCATATATCCATAACAAATAATATTTATTTACTATCCATTTTAAATATTTACCAGACTTCGTATGAGATATAATATGTGTATATAAATACATGTAAGGAATGTCTTGTCCTTGGCAAAGATCGTGAATTATCATAGAATTATCCTTTACATTATAATTCTTATTTACATAATAATAAACCTATAACATATTATTGCATGATAAGAAATGTAATATACTTTAGGTATATTACAATACTAATTATAAAGAGTCAAATGATATTAATCCACTTCAAGAGAGGAACCTCCTTTTACAATATATCCAATGCACAAGATAAAATGCATATACAAATGAATCTCCTTTATTATAAATAGGAGATAAAGTGAGACTGATGTAACGTACATAGGGCCTTAGGAAGCTTAACATAATCCCACTCTTTTTAAAAAGCTTTGCACTCAAATCTTGTAATTGAGGGTGTTTCTTCATGAATTGATCATTTTCCCATGTAGATTCTTGTGGAGGCATGTTCTTCCACTTTATTAGGTACTCCTTAATGGTTCTATTCTAAAAATATATAGAACATTGATCTATAAATTTAATTGGTTCAAGAATCATCTTCCCTTATTCATCTAATTCTGGAAGTTCTATATGCACTAACATAGTTTGTCCCAAAACATTGTTTTGGAAAGATATATTGAAAACCTAATGAATGCAAGCATAAGGAAAATCTAAATCATACGCCATGTGTCCAATATTGTGAATAATATTGTAGGGTCCATAAATTTTTGGAGCTAATTTATTATTGTTCTTTTGTTTGATATTAGACTGCTTATAAGGTTTTTGTCTCAAAAATACCAAATCACCCTCCTCAAATTGCCTTTCACTTTGATGTTGATCTACTTTTTGATTCATCCTATTTTGTTCCATTTGAAAATTTTCCTTATTAATTATCAAAGTTTCTTTAGTCATATCCATATGTAACTATTTCCTATACTTTGAATTAGTCCTGCAAAAAGTATGAGATACTAGGAGCTAAATATCCATAAAGAGCTTCAAATAGGGACATATTAGTGGATGTGTGATAGGTGGTATTATACCACTATTCTGCTAGAGGAAGTCACTTCTCTCATTGATATTTATTTTATGAATAACAACAACATGTATAACCCTCTAAACAATTGTTAACTATTTATGTTTGACCATCTATTTTTGGATGATATGTTGAACTCATATCTAGTGTTTTTCCACTCATCCTCCATAATTCTTTCCAAAACTTTCCTTTGAATTTTGGATCTCTGTCACTTAATTTTACTTAGTAAATCCATAAATTCTATGAATTTCCTTCATGAATACTTCTACCACTTGACTCACCATATATGTACGTTGAGTTCCACAAAAATGTGCATATTTTTTTAGTGTGTCCATGACCAGAAAAGTGGCATCTAGACCCTCTGATTTTGGTAAGTCTGTAATGAAATCCATTGATATCTATTCCCATATTTGATTAGTTATGTTTAAAGGCTGAAGTAACCCTAAATTTTGTAGTGTCTCTCCTTTATTTCTTTGGGAAACCTTACATTTTCTTACAATGTTTTGAATATATTTCTTAATTACTTCCCAAAAAAATCATTTTTGATCCTTTGATATGGTTTAGGGAACCCTGAATGTCCTACCATCGGAGAGTCATGAGACTCCCTTAATATATTTTCTATAACTTTGATTGAGGAACTAAAAATATTCTACTCTTGATTTGTAAACTATTAGGCCACAAGTTTCATGCTAGTCCATAAAGACTGCATTCTCCTTTGTACTTTCATTATTTCCATACCAAAGAAAAGAGAGCAGAGAAACCTCACCTTCTAGCTGGGTTTTCTCCTATAAGGGTTTCATAGAGAACATATTTGTGTTATTTTGTGGAAGGTGTGTGATTTTATTTTACTGTTCTCTATTTTCATTGTTTTATATATTCCATGCATAAGTAGAAAATAAATAACTAAAGATTATGGAATCTAAAGGAATTCAACCTTCATATTGTAGATTTTATTTTCATTTGTCACATATGTTGTGACAAAATATTCTAATGGAATACCCATGGCAGTTTATAGATCATATTTGTATCGGATCAAGTTTATTTTTGGGTATTTGTGGGAAATTGCAAGATCCATGAATCATCTTAAAGAGAAGTAGAAAAAAACATAGCCATGGTAGACGCTTATGTTAATAACAACCCTCGAGATCTAGCAAAAGAGATATTTGAGAGGTTGGAAGCATAGGTCACAAATATAAATCACAATATGAAACTCCTCATAGCGTCTCTAGAAATAAAGCTTGGAACATTTGGAGATGATGGAGGCTCTAACTCAGAGATCATATCAAAGGGGAAATCGGGAGATCAGGAAGACCCAATAAAGGAGTCATGGAAAGAACCTGAGAAAGAGAAACCAAGTTTGAGTGCCATTAATCCTTCATAATACCTATTCAATATGGAAGAGAAAGTGGAAATAAATCCATACCAAGGTGAGAATGATGCATTAAAAATGAATCATTGGTTGCAACAACTAGAATTGTATTTTTGTATTCACCATATAGATGAAGAGAAAAATATTTCATTTGTTAGATTGAAGTTAGAGGATCATGATTTAACCCAATGGGAAATCCATACATAAAAAATTAGGTTGGAGGGTGATCCACCAGTAACTAGATTGGAGGACATCAAAACCATGATCAAGTCCCAATTCTACCTTATCGAGTATGTAGAGGACCAATGGATCTGGTGGCACTACTTTAGGCAAATGCAAGGGCAGAGTGTATAATAGTACACCACTCAGTTCAAAAAGATGGACATCGTGTTGGGTATCTTTCCCAAGAACCCATATGTACTCTTCAAGTATATGGGGGGTTTACACAGTCATATAAAAAATCATGGGATGCTCTTCAAGGAAAGGATAGTGGATGAGGCATGTGTACAAGAACAATATATGTAAAACATAGGCCACGAGAAAGGGTATCCAAGTGGTTCCAAGAAGAAATAGCACTAGGAAGCTTCCAAGGAGGGGAATAAGAAGTGGAAGGGGGGAAGGATAAGAATATAGTAGACACTACACATTAGTGCAAACATCCCAACAACAATTACAACCATTTCAATATTGATGGAAACATCAAGGAAAATTGTTGGAAACTACATCCAGATCTAAACTAGAAGAACAAAAAGAAGGATGGAAAGAAAAAGAACCTTTTGTCCACATATTCGAGCAATCAGGTTGAAAGTAGCTCTGATGTTGATGAAAATATTTTTTTCACATTTGTGCAAAAGGAGATGAATTTGAGTAGCCTTCATCATCGAAAAGAGAAAGAGAGTACCAAGCTCTTCCACATTAAGATTCAGGTTTAGAATGCCAAGATAGATGCTCTATTTGACTCTAGTTCATAGGATAATGTCATATCAATGGACCTGGTCAGCAATGTTGGATTGGAGGTTCATGATCATCCTATCCCTTATCCATTGGGTTCAGTAAAAAATGATTCATAGATCAATGTAAAAAAGTAGTGCATGATTAAATTTGTTGTAAGTGTTGATTTTATAGATGAAGTAGAATTGGATGTAGTACCATTGGATGTATGCAAAGTAGTGTTTAGAATCCCCTACATGTATATGATAGATTTTGTCTTCATCCAGAGAGATAACCAGTACTACCTCTTCAAGGACAAGAAATCCTTCATCATCAACATGCACAAAGGAAAATAAAAAAATTCATTGGTAAGTGTCAATCAAGCTAAGAAATCGATTAGTTCTAGAAAGAAACATGCTTACTTTTTTTAAGAGAAAATTAGTTTGATGATGAGTCAATAAGAGTAAAGGAATCCTTAGAGGGGTGTACTAAAGAGAAAAAACATCATTTGGAGGATTTTATATAGGCATACAGAGGAGTTTTCCAAGATCCTAAAGGGATACCACCCAAGAGGGATGTGGAGCACAAAATCCAATTATTTTCAGAATCCCAATTGTTGAATATTGGGTTGTATAGATAATTTGTTCTGGAAGAAAAAAAAGCAAAGAAGAAGTTACAGCAGTTGTTGTAGTAGGGTATGATTCAACTAAGTACTTAACCTTGTGGTTCACCCATCATAAGTGTTACCAATAAGGATGGGACTTGGATAATGTGTATCAATTACAGGGTTTTGACCAACATTTCACTGAAGAATCGATACCCTCTACCAAGGATTGATGATCTGTTGGACCAGTTGCAGCATGCCAATTACTTCACTAATATGGATTTGAAATAAGGATATCACCAGGTATGATTCAAAGAAGAAGATACTTGGAACACTACCTTTAATACAAGGCAAGGTTTGTATGAGTGGTTGGTTATGCCATTTTATTTATGCAATGCACCAGCTACATTTATGAGACTAATGAATGATGTTTTACATCCTTATATAGATTCATTTTTTGTTGTATATTTTGATTATATAATGTTTTATAGTGCTACCTAGGAGGAGCACATCTCACATCTTATGCAAGTGTTA
Organism: Picea sitchensis; assembly: GCA_010110895.2. NCBI lineage: Eukaryota > Viridiplantae > Streptophyta > Pinopsida > Pinales > Pinaceae > Picea > Picea sitchensis. Next base: position 36,340 of record SNQJ01S0075629.1, read on the forward strand.
GATACCCTAAAGAAGCGCCAATTGTTGGTCAATCTCAAGAAATGTGAGTTTTCTCAACATTCTTTGGTGTATTTGGGCTATGTGATTGGTGGAGGAAAGCTCAATATAGATCCCACCAATATGGATTCCATCATGGAATGGATAGCTCCTATGAATTTCATATAATATAGGAACTTTTTTGGGGAAGAGCAGTACTTGCAGAAGTTCATATCTTCATTTTCAACAATAGTTACACCAATCCATGCAATAACAATGAACAGTAAGAGTTTATAGTGGGGGGATAATTAGTAGAAGGCATTTGATGAGATGAAAAGAAATACCATTCATGCACTAGTGTGTGTGCTACCAAACTTGCAAAATCCAATCAAAGTGGAGACAGATGCAAGTGGGTATGCCATGGGAGCATTCTTGATGTAGGGAGGAAGGTTTGTCTTCTATCATTATGAAGTATTTCATGGGGCGGTCCTCAACTACCCTAATTATGAAAAGGAGCTCTATTCCTTGGTACAATATGTCAAAAAGTGGAAGCACTATTTGATGGCCAAGGATACCATCATCCACACAGATCACCAATTGCTCTAGTATTTGAAGGCCTAGAGTAAGTTATAGCAAACCAAGCACTACAAATGGATGGGGTCCTTACAACAATTTAATTTGGTCATAATGTATATGAAAGGTAGCACAAAAAAGCTGGAAGACATGCTTTCATGGCCACCCACATCCAAGATTACATCTTTGGGAACTATGATGCATACTAAGAGGCATACATAGAATATGAGAACTTCAAGGAGGTGTTTAAGTAGATATATGGCCAAATTCATATATAATAAGGTGAAAACAAGGCTAATTATCATTTCTATAATCGTTTACTCTACAAGCTCGACAAGCTCTATGTTCCTAAAGGTGAATGATTGCATCTTATCAGAGAGGCTCACACCTCTAAGGTTGAAAGAGATGTTATTGTTGGGAAGATATTTTCCAACTTAAAGAGATATGTTTTTTGTCCTAGAATACAAGAATATGTAGCACAGTATATTAGAGGATGTATACTTTGTTGTACTAGCAAGCCCAGTAATATGAAGAAAGGTCTATAACGCCCCTTACCTATACCAACTCGACCTTGGGAAATTATTTCCATGGATTTCATGGGAGGTTTACCAACCACCAGGAAGGGACATTCCTATCTATTTGTGGTAGTTGACAGATTCAACAAAATGTGCATTCTCGTGCATTGTAAAAAGACAATTGAGGGACAGGAAGCAACAAACTTTCTCTTTGAACAGGTCTCAATGCACTTTTGGATACCAAGGAGCATCATCTCAGACAATGAAACTATATTTCTTAGTGCCTTATGGACTAAATTGTAGGAGAATATGGACACTAAGATCAAGAGGTCTACAACATTCCATCCATAGATATATGAGAAAACAAAAGTAGTCAACAGGAATTTGGTGTATATTTTGAGGGGTTACAATCAGAAGCATCTAAAGACATGGGATAAAAATTTGATCTATATACAACACTCTTATAACAGAGCAATCCACACTTCTATTGGTAAGTCACCTTTTGAAACTTGATTTGGATACTTTCCACCTTCACCCTTAGATGTTGTATATGGAAAACATGGAGGAGTGAGAGAGGACCTCAGAGGAGATGCATTAAAAGAAAAAAAAAATGTTGATAAGATCAAGAAGATTCAATTGTAAGTATAGGAGACACTAAAGAAGTCATGGGAAAATTACAAGGATATACATGACCAACATGTAATAGAGAGAACATTTAGAGTGGGAGATAGAGTATGGTTACAACTAAATAATGAAATACTACAGGGTCCTCGTAAGAATATCAAGGCTCTATGGTATGGGCCTTTTTAGGTATCATAAAATGTGGGAGATAATTCTTATAGACTCAATATACCCCCATAAATACACATTTGCTCAGTAGTGAATGTGGAGAATCGCAAACCCTATGATCCCTCCATGTTGGATCAAGGAGGATGAGTAGGTCCTACCTTCCATAGAGGATTTAGTACCAGATTCTTAGGAAGAGTTGGAAGAGGACACAGTTTTGCAAAAGCATTTCAGAACTAAAAGACATGAGTAGAATTTCCTTTGGTAGGTTGGGTTCAAAGGAAAATTTCCAGGTAAAGCAAAGTGGTACTCCAGGGAGAAGGTAGAGGAAAAATTTCCTCACCTCATTCAGTAAAGGTTTTAGGAACAAAACGCCTCCCTAAATGGGGACGTATGATCTGAATTGGATCATTATATTATTTTTTCATCTATCTCAATGTGTTCATAGTGGAAAAAACTAGAGGAATCAACTTAAAGGGTCATTTTAATGGTAGGTCCCAGATTGGAAAATTGGGGTTTGAAACCTTCCAGAACAATTTTGAGGCATCAAATGAAATTTTGGGTTTGAAACCTTCTAGAGTAATTTTGATCCCATGATGTTGTTATACACATTGAGACCTTTCCAATGGTGCAAAAATAATTTCAATTGGAGATCATATGCAAAAGTTATGCCTCACAGAAGTTGACCTACTGTGTTGACCACCATGGTATGAAAGGATTCCATGTCAGCCCTTGTTACTCACACATATGGGGCTAGCCACGTATGTAATTTAAAGAATAGTCTAGAAGTTCCTAAACCTCATCACAATTGAGTTTTGAGGAAGTCAAAACCCTACCCCTAGATATCTATCGAGCTATTTTAAATATCAAGCCTCCAGGAGGAGAAGGGGTTCCATTATATGTCATTGTATTTTGTTCCATAGTAGAGAAGAAAAACTAGGAGTGGGAAATTAGAGAGAATAACATAGGGGGTTAATGTTTTGTAGAATCCTAATAGGCCACAGATCGTGGGTAACTTGTACAACCTAGTAATGTCATCAGCAATTCTCGTTGTGAGGGCATTCTTAGGATCTTTTAAATCCTTGATTACAACTTGGTGAGGTGAAAACTCTACGGTTTTACCTTCGCATTAATGAGTGATATGATACATTGATAGAAGGTTGGAGGAAATACTTGTAACATGTAATACATCATTGAAAAGACCATTATCTACCTAAATTGTTCCAAATCCTACAACATTAAGAGATCTATCATCACCAACAAATATTTTCTCCATGTTACATTCATTAAGAGCAGAAAATATGTCTTTATCCTTAGCCATATGATAAGATTATCTAGAATACGCCACTCATTAGGAGAAGAAGTACAAGTTGCATTGAAAGAAAAACCAGAAGCAAAAAGTGCATGTCCATGAGAATAAGAAGAAGAGGAATCAATATTGATGTTTTGCTTATTCATTGTTGCTTCTAAGGCTTCCATATTTATAAAACATTTAGACTCCACATGACCATCTATAATGAACCAAATTCTTAAAATATCATAATAAACCATAAGTACACACCATGTACAAGAATGTGAGCATGGAGCACAAGTCCAAGAGAAACAAGTTACACAATGAATCCTTAAATAATAGGATAACCTCCTCCAAATAACCAAATACATTCATACATCACAATTCACCTGTCTTCAATAATGAATACACAATTTCTATATATACATATTCACACCTACACATGAGCCCCCTTTACTATTAGGACGTCCATATTACATGTATATTAACACATTACATGTACATTTATCCCCATATATTCACCCCCTTTGGTTCATATCATATACATTTAACCCTATATATCCCCCCCTTGGGTCATAACACAGTACCCTCCTTCAAACATATTTGTCCTCAAATTTTTGCAATTAAAGGCTTCACATGTGATGAAACCAAGTAATATTATTTTCTTATATTCATTCCTTCTTCTTTCATTTGATGATGGTCCATTCATCTAAAATCAATTATTTTCGATTGTAATCCTTGGTGGCTAGTTGTTGCATAATTTTATTTCTGTTGATTCCATGTATTGTTGTTAAATCTTCTCCAATTTTTAGTGGTTGTTGGTCTTTGATAATAGCTTTTTGAAGAGTGGTTTTGTGATGCCTTGCTCCATGAATATTGATAAGTATTCCATATTCTTCCTTGATAATGTTGGTATCGACCTTCTTTTCTTCCTTGAAATATTTCCTGGTAATGAGGGTGTCGATATGGTTTCACATTTGATTGTTTTTCTTCACTCTGCACACCCATTTCATCTATCTTATTTTCAGATACAATGGCATCCTCGATCATCTTTTCTTGGTATTTTATTACTCGAGCCTTGGAGATAATACCATCATATTTTGCATGTACATCCTTTAGATGGATTTCAACTTCTTCAAGTATCTTTTGTTGACCTTCTTGAATCTTGTCTTTTTTCTCCTTTTGAAGCTGCAATGTGACCCCATCTATCTAATTTTGACATCCTTCTTCAATTCTAGATTTCATTTCATATTTTACATCATCATTATTTATGGATTCCTCAACCTTCTTGCAAATTTCCTCTTCAATTCCTTTGGTATATTCTTCATCCAAGATCCTTCTTTCTTCTCGATTTTGACAATTTTTCTTTTCTTATTTCAATCTCTTAACCTCATCTAATAGTTCTTTATTATTATTTTCTAATCTTCATATCTCTTCATATATTTTTTTCAAATCTTCCCTTGAATCATCTTTTTCCCACTTTGCTTTGCTACTATTTTCTTGCTTTAAGTTTTTAACCTCCTTAATGAATGATTCATTAAGGGATCATTTCTTAGATAGATCCTCACCTTTATTATTAATCTCATCCTTTTCTTCTTTTAATTCTTCTTTAATTCTATACATTGCCTCCAATTTTGAGTCCTTGATCCATTTGTTTGAGAACATTATTCAAATACTTCCCATGTGGTGCTTCATCTAGTATATTTATCAAATCTATACCACCACTTACAAGCTTCACCATTCAAATGAATACCTGCCCCAAAAGGAGTCCTGCAATTTTTCCTTGTCATCTTCAACCATTCCCCAAGATTTATTTCATCTTTATCTTCATCTCCACTAAATCTAGGTATTGTCATTGATTCTTAATTGAGGTATAACCCAAACCTCAACTTAAAACCTCAATATATTAGGAATAATTGTATACAATAGTTATAATCTTTGTTCCAATAAAATATTCTATGTTTTCTCTTTCCAATGGCTTTTCAATCAGCTCAATCAGACATCCCAATAAAAAATTATGATATTTTTAAGTAAACATACCTTTGAAACTTTGATTTGGAGTCTTTCCTTCTGGTTGGCCTTCCTTCTGATGTATTTATGAAATTTTGGCCCTTCTAAGTCTGAAATTTCAGTATGTAGTAATCTGAAATGTATTATTTGCAATGCCACAAGTCTAACCAAAATTGAATGTGCCAAGTGAAAGTTAGGATAACTTTCCCAAACCTTGTTGATTTTTGTCCTTTCCAGGAGAGTGAACTTGTACAGAGTTCCACGTGTCCAATATTTAATAAATGATTCTAAAATTTATACCAAAAATACTATGGTTGTCCTATTTCCAATGCAATAGATCTCACAAAAATCGGATCATGTCTAAAGAGTATATGACATTTTTAACTAGAACACTTGTTTGAGACTAGTTATAGGATTAGTCAACCAACCCTATCTTCAACAAGGTATATCTATGAAAGCATGATGACCCAGAAGCTGAAATTTTAACTAGAGATACATTGATATATCTTGTAAATAACCTCCAAGTTTCACTATTTAAATCATCCCATAAAAAATTTATAGAAAAAAATTCTAATATGACTCACTTGAAGAAGAAGAACCCTACGATCGATGTTATGATACCAAATGTAATGAACTAAATGCCTAAAATAATAGAATAAACTAGAAGTACACACCATGTACAGCAATGTGAGCATGGATCACAACTCCAAGTTAGATAAGTTATAGAATAACTCCTTAAATAATAGGAGAACCTCCTTCAAATAACCAAATACATCCATACATCACAATTCACCTATTTTCAATAATGAATACATGATCTCTATATATACCTATTCACACATACAAATGATGCCCATTTACTATTAGGCCATCCCTATTACATATTATTTACATATTACATGTACATTTATCCCCATATATTCCCCCCCTTGGGGTCGTATCATATACATTTAATCCTATATATGCCCCCCTTGGGTCATAACACCATCTTTCCCACAAAAGTTGCAATGTTTGTCAATCTTGTTACTTTTGGATTTTTCTCCTTTGTCACCATTAGGAGTAGAAGATAGTTGAGAGGGTTTGGGACCCTTGTTTTTCCTTATGTGGTGAGGATGTTGCTTCTTCGGATTCTTAGATTTATCATTCTGCTAGGTTTCTAAGGATTTGTTGGATGTACCTACAATGTTGGTCAATCCAAGTTGCACAAGATTATCTTGATCTCAAATTAGATCATCACAAAAAGACTCAAGAGAGGGTTCTTTATAAGCACTCCCTAGATATTCTCTAGTAGCATAAAAGGTAGATACAAAAACATAGTATGCACTACCAAGCTTGGAAACAATAACATACATGCATCGATCTTCCTTTAGATCTATTTTGCAGTCTATACATAAACGTCTAAGTGTTTTGAACTTATATAAATAGTATTCAATGCAAGAAAAATCATTGGGAATTAAAGTCATTCACTAATTTTCTATTTGGTGGACTCGAGTAATATTGTGTTTACCAAACATAGCTTGAATATTTTCCCAAGCTTCATTGGGGGAATCAATTCCTTGAAGGTGAAACCTTAAATCAGGAGAGATGGACATTTTGATTACTCCATGTTCTTCATCACTCTTACTATCCAATTTGAATTTATTTTCATCATAAATGGGTTCTTGTTCTTTTCCCAAGGTAATCTGATACAATCCTTTACTTCTTAGTACATCCTCCATATGGGATTTCCATGAGAAGTAGTTGGTAAGAAAAATATATTGGGAGAATCCATATTAAAATATGCATAGGATATATATTTAAAGGTCGAAACTGGTGGTCTGGATGGAAAGCTCTTGAAAAACTAGGTTGTTTAAAAAAACAACGGCATGGAAAACAGACTTCGGATGTGGAAGTTATTCCCTTTTGAAAAAAAAAATGTATTAATAGTAATCAAAGAGTCACATGGAAAGTAGAATTTGGTTCATGTGGTGATGCTCCTCCTTATCTAACTTTTCCTATAAGCTCACTTTTAAATAAGTTACTTATGAAGTGACCCACATTTTTAGAATAAGTGGGAATCACTTTTACAATGAAGTTACTTTAGAGTTGCATGAAAAAAGAGTAACTAAAAAGAATATTAAAGTTACTTATAGTGATTCAATTTTATAAATTAAGTGAAATGCACTTTACAATGAATGCATGAATGTTTTAAAAAAAGTAACAAAAAACAGACTTGAACTCAAGAGCTCTTACTAAATAAAGCAACTTTCAACCAAGTGAGTTAGTGAAAAACACATGATAATCTTGAGAAGGAGGATGTGGGGTGTTTTCGTAGTTGTTGTTGTGATAGACGGCCTTGAAGTGTGTGTTCAAAAAAAACTTATTTTCATACATTCAAACACAAAAAAATAAAAATTATCGACAACAACAAGGGTTAGATCTTGGTTAGCTTACTCATAAAATGCAAGTATGTTGGCATCCCATTTTGTCATAAGCAATTGCCTCTTTTTCCATTATCACCCTACTTTTATGTACCTAGAACCTAGCCACATTATCCTATATTTATATGTTTTTAATCCTAAAACCATTTCAACAAGCACCTAGAGGTAAATGTTGCTTATTTCATATTATTTCCTAAGCCTTTAATAGATTAAAATGGGATTTTAGGATAACCTTACTAATGAAGAATTTTTCAGTTCAGTTCATGTACATGAGCTCATTGGTTGGCATATATGCATACTCCCAATTGAAAAATGTCCACATGGGTTTTGAAGGGTGATATGCCAGCATGGTGTGTGTCCCTTGATGCATTCCCATGTTTCCTCAGGCGAGCGTGAGGCTTCTATCAAACCATGTGGTCAACATCTTTTTGTGCACAAGTCGTCGGCAAGATCATGGTCCATGATGACAATGATGTTATTTGTATGCATTTCATGGCATACAAATAGCATATGATATTGAAATTCGATTTGTTCATTTCCAACATTTGTTAAGACTGACCTCATGGTTATAAGAGATCAGAGAGGTTTTTATCATGTTTATTATTGATGCTCTAGTCTATGAGAGTATAGAGGATCATGTTCATCTCTTCACTTGGGATTTTCTTATATATTGGTCCATTATGTAATGTAATGTTAACAATTTGAACTATTGAGTTGAGATTATACAACACCGGTGCGATTTGTTGATATTTGTTATTGTAAGTGTGATTTGTATGGATTGATGTGAAAGTTGTAGATTGAACAAGTAATTTCTCAATATAAAGAGGAGTTTTGATTAATGGTATCTTCATAATATTGTGACTATAAGTAGATAAGCTCGTTGACCAGTTGGCAAGGGCCCATCAATATGGAATGCGCAGCTAGTTTGTATTTTATTTAGTTAGCTTAGTTTTCAATTTCAATCTGGTTATATACTGTAGTGTTAGATCAATTTGGTTATATATTGTAGCGTTAGATCCATTTTGTTATGTGTGGTAGAATCATTTACTACAATTTTAATTTGGCTTAGTTCACTTTGACAAAAATATACATGTATATTGCTTTATACTTAGATATATTAATGTTTTCTTTGTTTCTCATTTGGTAGATATTCTTTATTTCCAGGTTACATCCTCCAGTTGTTTGATATCTCATCTTTTGAATTTCTTTTATGTCAATGCAATTTAATGGACTTTAAATTATCACATGCATTATAATCTTTTAAGAACGAAATCAATCATTGTTATAAGTACAGGAACACTTAAGGTGAAAGAGTGTACTTCGATCCCCTTGTGAGATCAGATCTCAAGAGACTGGTAATTGATTTTAAGGTGAAAGAGTGTACTTCAATCCCTTTGTGAGATCAGATCTCAAGAGACTAGTAACTGATTTTATTTTGTTATTTAACACTTTGCTCCGATTAAATCGATATGTTCAGATAAATGACAAGATCTTTCTTGAGTCATGTTTGCATGAAGATAATTTATCTGGATGTAATGTGTAGCACTACCACAAAGACTTATTACACTTGCATATAAACTATGAATGCAAGCGTGAGGATTCATCATTAGTTATGTGTGTTTAACTTAGTTTACAGATTCTATTTCTTCCCTTTCTAGCTAATTACTTCAAGGTTAGATCAGTGACATCTTGCAAGAGTTTGACATATGCTTTATTGATTGATTTGAGGATTAGCTTGAATGGTACCTTGTCTCTGCATTGCATGTATATTAAGTTAATCTACACTAATCATAATTAATTGGTTTGATGAGTTAATTATTTCTTGGAGTGTGAGAATACTTAGTTCTCAAGTGAAAGATTGCAATACACACTTGTTAATGAGAACCAAACTAATGAACTAATCAATGTTCATAAGTTTGATTTCTGATTTTAAGTATTTTGATTCCTTCATACATGTAATGTCCCTAATATAAAACCCTTTGTAATTGAACATATAGGTTGTTGAGTCGTTGGTACCAATTGTAATTGTAAATTTACATATAGGTTGGTGAGTCGTTGGCACCAAGTTATAGTTTTACGCACACCTGAGTAGTGCATGAGAATTGTTATCAAAGAAAGAGTGCACACATTTCATAGTGTTTCACACACCTAGGTAAGTGCATGTAGTTTCACAACAAAGGAAGGGTGTGCACATTTCATAATGTTGTGTGCACTTGAGTAAGTGCACGGGGACTACCTGGAAGTGTGCATCGAGCTGAATATATATATATATTGATGTATGTGTATTTCAGGTTGGAGAGCCTGTGTGATTATGAGGCTAGTGATGCAGGACGCAAATAGGAAAATGGCCCTATCATTGTAAAATGTAATCATACTCACGTCATTAATATTATCACATCATTGCGCACAGACAAATCAGATGAAAAGAGATGGGTGGCTAACTCTACCGACTAGAAAGGGGACTTAATTCTTAGGGAATATTTTATTAATCTTTTCGGAAAAGATTAATTTATGTAAGTCCTAGGGAATATTTTATTAATCTTTTCGGAAAAGATTAATTTATGGATAACTATTTATCCTAAGTTCGTGAGGGTTGGGAATGGGTCACCAAGTGGCTAAATCTAGTTCTAAAGGTGATAAGTGTCCAATCTAAGGCATGCAATATATATTACTGGCCTTAGTGTATTTTGGGGGGAGAACTCATTCTTTTTTAGGGATTCATTGATTTTCTCATGTGCAAAAGGGGTTGAACCAATGTAGAAAGGACGCATATTACCTTATGAAGAGAAAAGGATTGTAAAGGGTTTTTTTTTGTTGTAACCATAGTTTTGTTGTTGAAGAGGTAGGTTGGAAGGCCTGTGAGCAATCTCTCTGAGTGATAGATTTGTTGTCGAAGAGGCAAGTTGTCAGGCCCGTGAGCATTCTCTCCAGGTGAGAGTTTTGTTGGAAGTTGTTCCCTGGTGCATTGGGATTTATTTGTAAGGCTATGAGACTTCTTGTCCAGCCTATTGTTGGAACCCTAGAACTGAAGTGGGAAGTCGAGGGACTGTTGAGTAGAGAAGGGTCACACTTCCTTGGGTGTAACAGGCATGTGGTGAATGAGAGATTTTAGGATAGTTGCAATAGTGTCACCATGGACTGAAAATTTTTGTTGATTATCAGACCTTAGCGTGGCATTAGGAACCCTTTTTCCCTGGTGGAGTTAAGCCCTAGCTCGGGGGTGACCTGTTGTTGAAATTATATGATCAATAGAGTCTATGGTTGGGAGGAACGTATGAGTTATGCATGAAGTTGGTGACTTTTCATAGAAGATAAGCATCTTTGTGTACTTTTCTCATTTACTATGTTCTTAATTATCTGTATTTAATATGGGTTTTATTCTTATATGTTGTTGCATATAAGTAGTATTTGTTATTTTGGATAATGTTGCTTGCACATGTAAGTGTGGTGTTGATAGTCAGTATTTGTAGTCATGCACGAGTATGATAGTTGTTGTTAGTTTTCATGTTAATTTAACCTTATGATAATGGTCATGAATCTCTAAGGGAATGTTAGAATGGCCATGCGCACAAGGAGATACTATGTGTGCACAGGAGGCTAGATTCACTTGTGTGCATAGGGAAGCAGTCTGTGTGCATAAGGAAAACATAATTGGTGTGTGACGCCCAAATGGTTGCACACGCAGAAGAGATCACATGTTCAGAATGGATTACACACACAGTAGTGTTGTGTTCTCAGTATGATTGTGTGCGCAGTTGTTTTGTGTTACTTTTGCTATTATAAGTTGTGTCATATGAGGAATGTTGTGTGGTGCGACTCAGCTTGGGGTTGAGCATGTTACTTCAAGTAATTTTATGCAAACTAATGTTATAGAGTATAATCTATGCACTCGATTTTGGAGTAGCATTGCTCAGTAGTAAGTTGGGTAATGTTACATTATGGTATCAGAAGCAGTTTGGTAACAGGGATGTTACATTATGGTATCAGAGCTCCAGTCTCAACACTAATCTTGCATGGGTTGAGCATCTACTTAAGGAAAAATTTGCACACGTAAGTGGCCAAATTTGGAATTACAACATGGTCATGGTGCACATAAAATAAGAATGTGCAAGTGTGTGCACTAAATTTTGGACATTACGGGGTGCGACGTTAGAAATGTGATGCCAACGCCCCTTCCTCACAACCCGCAGGTCGAAAGGTCCACGTCAGCTCATAGGATATTCTCTTCCTTTCGGCCCGAAGAATTGAAACGTTCTTCTATTTCCCTATCGGGAAATCTGCACCCACAGAACTCTCAAACAATCCCCTTCCTTTACTTATCGGGGAATCGGACTTCGCGAATTCGCAAGGTCAATGATCGAATGTTGCACTCTCAGATCGTCGAGACCTGACACCTCAGTCAACGCTGACCTTTCCCTTACCTATCGGGACTTCTCCTATCGCGATTTCACTACTCACGATGTCGAACACTTTGTTTTACCGACTCCCGACTACTGATATGCCGATTACCCGACACGTGTGCGAGTTGACCTTTCAACGTCCCGTCACCTCTATCGGGAATTCGGGGTTTGCGATTTCACGAATCCTGATGCAATGTTTTCGACACTTCTCGCTGCAAAACTCCGATAGCTCGTGCCACCTGTCCTCCACTCGTTGACTCCGTTTTGTCCCACACACTATCCTTCGACTGTCGGGATATCGCGTATCGCGATTCTTGTTGCAATAATTTGGAGTTTCGATCTACGAAACCCCGATACACGATATACGTGTATATCCAACGGTCCTCGTGGCCCTGATCAATGGCTCTGCCCCTCCTGAGCTTTAAACCTCTAGAGAATATGACGTCGTATCTCCCTTTCACTTCTACGAGATCTGACAACCCACGGGGTGTCGCGAATTCTCTTCGGAGAATACCGACCGTCCACTCTTCCTGATGGAATCTGCGAAATGACCAAGTGTTCCTCCACGGAACTCGTCCACCTGCGTGCAAACTTGTGACGCTTCTTTCCAACCTTCAAGGCACAACTTCTCGGCGCTATCCTTCAACAAATTCGAAGGCCTTATCCCTCCTGAGCTTTTCCCAAGGCTTCAAGTTCTCAGAAAGAAACTCCTTGCTCGCACTCCTTGCGGAAACCTTCAAACACTTTCAAGTGTTTGAATACTTCGACTCTGTGCACACCTACAGCAGTAGTCCTTCAACTCCCTACTCAGATTCGCAACTCTGAGACTTCTCTTGGCCTGCACACTCCTTGCACGAATCCTGTACTCAACTGCACTTCTAGGTGAATGAGAACAAAAGTTGTCTCTATCTGAACCCTCCGTCAACGCACTCCTT